>BMAW01001297.1:62070-152298 GCA_019974015.1 Nephila pilipes | reverse complement strand
ATATATATATATATATATATATATATATATATATATATATATATATAAGGTTCAAAAAAAGTAATCCGTAATAAAATGAAATTATTAGAAAATTCATTTTATACATTTTAAATTCACGAAATCACTAAATATGCCTTCAAAATCACCTGTTAATAATATTTTCTTTTCAATACTTATGAAGCTTAAATTTTTCAGATGTGATTGAATCATTTGATTTCTGTGTTCAAAAAGGTGCACTTTCAAGTTGTGAAGCAGCCATACTTTCATGCTTCCATTCATTGAATTCAGTACTGTTGAATGTAGAATGAAAACTATTTACATATGGAATTGCATACTCTTCCTCGAGACAGAGAATATACTAGCCATTTGCTGTTTTATCATTATGAGAGTTACCATTATGTAACTCTTGCTCGAACATCATAGAAAGGTTGTATTGTTTTTGTTCTATCATTTTGTCCATTGTATATTCTGCTGATTTTTCAAAAGTATTTTGTTTATTGGTACAACAAAATTCTCTTTCACAACCAAGCACAGCTGTAAATTCTTGTCAGTGTATGAAGGCTACATCTATGGATCTGTACTTTCAATAAAAATATTTGAATGCTTTGAACATTGGAAAAAATATTTGATATCGCCAGTTATTGTACTTATTTCAGTAGGTCTTATTGTTCCTTCTTGGACATTTAAATTGTTGGTTTTTCTCTGTCCCTGTCCTTCAACTTCAGATGTATTATTGGATACACTAGTATAGGGCAATGCAGATGCAGAACTTGTATAAATGAAAAATTAGGAGAGTTTTCATAATTTATCAATTGCTTTTTCTTCGAATTTTTGGGTTTTGCAGATTCACGTTCAAAACATGTCATTCTGACGCACCCTGAATCTGGAATAATTACAATAAATTTTGCAAATAATTGTGGTGGTTTAAAATAAGTACCTACAACTTTGTTCTTACCTATAGATTTTAAGCAGACAGTATACAGCATACATTGTCAAATACTCCTACAAATGGTAAGTCATAACAAATAAATGCAAGTGAATCACAAAATCACAAATTTAGGCACAAACAGACTTGACTGTTGCCTTCCCATTAAATGAGTAATAATGGTGTATGGTGGTAGGCCTAAGCCTAGACACAAATGACAGACATAACATAATCCAGTCTTGCCACTGTCAGCATAAAATATGAAATTCACAATTTTTTGGAGAATATTGGATGAGTGAGTGAATGTAAAGTTTATTGGCGCAAGAGCCAGATATGGCTATGCTGCGCCAAACAAGATTAAACTGTGTTCTAGACGTGAAGTTGAAAAAAAGGTAAAAATGGTCAACAAGAAGGAGGGTCGAAAATAGAGAAGGATCGCTAGGGTATCCCGGGAGTGCGTCACCCGTGTTTACCAAAGACAATAAACCCGATGGGAAAGAAAAAGATCACTAAGGTGCCTCGGGGTCATGATGCCCGTACTTACCTGAAGAAGGTAAGTCCCTGAGATCCCCTGATATAATCCCAAGACGCTGGGTACCCATTTTAGTCGCCTTTTATGACATGCATGAGCTACAGTGAGACTATTCTGTCATCCCCGGTCACCACACGGGTCTGGAGAATATTGGGACAATACATTCCTAATTTTTTGGAGAATTCATATTTCTAGGGAATAATATTTGGCAATTAAAATTATTCAGATCATGTTCTTGTGAGGTTGAGTCAAGAGAACAAGATGATGCCCCACCCGAGGCTGAGGTCACAGGTTTTAACTTCATTCTAATCTGCATGCATGTTGATACTACAATAGATCTGATCTTTTCATGGACTAACAGGACTATACTTCCAACAGTTTTTATGCCTTTTATTTCAATAATTCTATAGTTTTTATCATTTCAAAGTTCACTGGTGAATCATTTATATTTCCAATATTAGATAATGGAAAGTTGTATTTTTGCCTCAATCTAATAATAAACTTGTAGAAACTCATGATTGTATGGTTAATTATTGAGGTAATTATTGAGTAATATTTGTTTTATGACATATTAACTAGATTCTTTTTGTTCATGAAATGATTGCACCAACCTACTGTTGCTATAAATTCTTTACCTTGATCTGGATTGACTTGTTCCCACTTCAATACATATGTCCTAATCATAGTTCTCGTAACAACCTAACAATTCTGACTATTCTTATACACAACCTGCAATTTAATTTTCAAGCAAATGTTTTATGAGGGGAGAGACCAGTAAACTATTCCTCTCCTCATAAAACATTTTTCCTTTGGCAATTTTAATAGCATCTTCATACTTTCTAGAATCTCTTACATCTTCTGTTTAATAAAAAGCTCTTACTGCAACATGGTTCAATTCCTTAAACTTTTTTTTTTTTTTATGGCTTTTGACTTGAAGTTTACTTCATATTTCTTTCTTTTCATTGATTCCATGATTAGGCTCACACTTTACGAATTTTATACTGATTAAAATTATAGTACAAATTGTTTGAACACAAGACACAATAAAACTTGTTAGAAGTAAATGTAAGTTCGCAATGCAGTATACGCTTCTATAGGCAGTGCTGCCAGATGCAAGAAAAAAAATTATTCCAGATGATGATCACTGATTTATGCCAAATTCATATGACATTGACAGTTTGGGTTATCTTAAAAACATATATGTTTAAAAAACATATATATGTTAAAAACATATATGTTGATTATTATTAAGACTTTGATGAAAATTTATACCTTGTATTACATAACTGTCATTTCATCTTTGGAAATATACAATAATTGCAATGATAAATTAGTTTAGAGAGGAGTGGGACTGAAATAATTTTCTTGAAAAAATTATCATTTTACATAAATTTTATTAATTAAAACATTTATAAGTGATATCGTAAATTTTATAAATAAAATGATTATATATATGTGCAATACACATACACAAAATTTAAATACATAAAAATAGCAGAATAATTGTTGGCTGCCAACATTATTTTATGACTCTTTTGAATTATCTTACCATAGCTTGTTAAATCAATTCACAATAAATATAATGCAACTTTGAAATAAACTTGTTTGCATTTAATCCTTTTTTTTTATTGTTCATAATATTTAATAGAAAGCTTGTTGAACAGAATACTATAGATTTTATTAAGAAAATTTTTATTCAATTAATACCCCATTAAATTTTAATAGTAATATCTGGAAGATCTATGGATTTGAAATTTAATAAATTTGTTTTTTTAATCTTAATGATAAGCTTATTGATCTTTTCATTTTAATTATAAAGATAAATAATTATCTACTGGGTTAGTATCTGGTATTTTACTTACGAACAGAAACCCCACCTCACCCAAGAAAAAAAAAGCTTTTAAAAGTTTGTTCCATTAAAATGTTATAATCCAAAATAGATCATAGTTGTCAAACCTTGAGTAGCCATAGCAACAGCATCTCTAAAGATTTGAAGCCACTGCTTTTTATCTTTGGGAGAAGAAGTAAGCATTTCATACATCTCTGGATCATTTGGATTAGATGATATCAGATACAATCCTCTGCTATTTTGGCCAGCTTTCTCCCGAAGTAGCAATTTTGGAAGGGAAATAACAGCAGCCTGTAATAAGAATTTACAGATATGAAATTTCATACGAGGGTTGCTATTTATATTTCTGGCCTTGGCAACAGTAAGTGTTGCTAGGCGACCGCAGACGATTTTAATCGAAAGTTTGATATTTTTAAACATAAATTCAGCAAACGATTTACCATTATAGCTTTATTTGTGTTGTTGACAGTAAATTGAAAAGTTCTTCTCTGTCAAAAAATGGAATTGAATCGTGAACATTTCCGAGCCATTATTTTTCATAACTTTCGACGTGGATTGTCAAGACAAGAGTGCTTCGATGAACTTAATTCTTTATACAGAGATAAAGCGCCATCCTACAGCACTGTAAAAAATTGGTATAACGAATTTAATCGTGGTCGATGTTCGATCCAGGACGAATCCCGTGCAGGTCGTCCAAAATCCGTTGTTGTGCCAGAAAAGATCAATGCTGTGCGTGAACTGATAAAGCAAGATCGTCATGTGACATACCGTGAGATAGAGGCGTCTTTGGACATTAGTATGACTAGCATCAATAAAATATTGCATGAACATTTGAGCGTAAAAAAAATTTGTTCGCGTTGGATCCCGCATAATCTGACAAACGCTCAAAAAAAGGCTCGTGTCGATTGGTGCAAGGAAATGTTGGAAAAATACATTCAAGGTACATCAAAGGCTGTGTATAACATCTACACAGGTGACGAATCATGGATCTATGCATATGAGCCGGAAACAAAACAGCAATCAACTGTATGGGTCTTCCAAGATGAGGCAAAACCAACAAAAGTTGATCGAGGAAGAAGCACATCGAAACAAATGATTGCCTGTTTCTTCGGCATTAACGGTCATGTGGCAACAGTGGCGTTAGAGCAACGCAGGACGGTCAATTCTGAATGGTACACGACCATTTGTTTGCCAGAAGTCATCGGAGAAATTCGAAAAAAGCAGAAGAACAGGCGAATCATTCTTCATCATGACAATGCGAGCTCTCACACATCGACTCAAACAAAGGCATTTCTGACGGAGCGAAAGATCGAACTGATGGGTCATCCGCCGTACAGCCCTGATTTGGCACCCAATGACTTCTTCTTATTCCCACACATCAAAAATAAATTACGTGGACAACGATTTTCGACCCTCGAAGAAGCGGTTGATGCATTCGAAACGCATGTTTTGGAGTTACCTCAATCGGACTGGAAAAAG
This sequence comes from Nephila pilipes, assembly GCA_019974015.1. NCBI lineage: Eukaryota > Metazoa > Arthropoda > Arachnida > Araneae > Nephilidae > Nephila > Nephila pilipes. The sequence continues at coordinate 147,513 of BMAW01001297.1, read as the reverse complement.
TGCTTTGAAAATTGGTTCAAACGCATGCAAAAGTGTATTGATCATCATGGAGAATATTTTGAAAAACAATAAAACCAATTTCGATCCTACATATTTTTTTTTTTCATTATTAGGACAGAAATATAAATAGCAACCCTCGTATAATTGCTTTGTTATGATACATAATGAGTATATAAGTAGGAAGTTTACATACAAAATAAACTTCTGAAAGCAAAGGGATGCATTCCATGCTACAGGATATCAAGTTTCATAGGAAATGAAACATCAGATGAATTTGTTCAAGTTCAATTCAATGAGCTTTAACTAGCAATTCATATGTTACTCTTCCTAACCAACATTTACTCTTTCACATTATTATTTAATCATTTTATTATATTAGATATCACTGGCTTAATTGCAATCAAGATATTGATGAAACCAAATGGAATTAGCAAATTATTCTAATTTCAATAAATATTAAACACTTTTCCTGAAGATTCTAAAAATTAATTTTAGACTTTAAAAGAACAGAGTAACCTTTGAGTTTAGAAGATTTAAATAAAGAGTAACAAACAGTAAAAATGTTTAAAAGACATTTTATGAAAATTAATCCATTAAAAGAGTACATTATGGAAAAAAGAAAATTGAATGACTGTCTATACCCATATTTTCAAACTAAAATTATCTAAAAAAAGAATTGCTTTTAAAAAATGATAATCACTTAAGCCAAAATACAGATTTTTCAAATAAAGAATTTGTACAGCCAACATCAACAACATGCATTTTTGCAATTTAATTGTAAATTGAATAAAAAAGTATTTTCCTTTGATGTAGATGAATATGGATTTTTTAAAGGCTATTATTAGATAGTTAGCTTTATTATTTATATATAAAACAGGCAAATATTTATTTCTCAATATAAAAAAATATGCCAAATTGTTAAATTTATCTTGCACATAATATAGGACTGTTTATCATACTAGATGCACATTAATCACAATGTCACATAATACAAATTCAATTGTGTGTTTATAAGAATCATATGCAAGTCTATTAATTGTATATGTTAAAATTATGCAAATTTAACTTCTCTAAATATTTATTTCCACAGTAGGTTTATTGTGGCTTTTTCAATTGTTCTTCACCTTTTTATTATTTGCAAGGATATGTCCACTAAATAATTTCCAAAAGTAGAAAATTATTTCCCAAATTCAGTAAATTGCATTCTAATATTTAATAATACACAAAAGAATGCACAATCATGCCAAGAGATCTTTCTAGATCTGATAATATGTTTTAAAATATCATTTTAGGCTAAAAGGTAAATTGGAACAATATATACTTAACTCAATTAACACTATACATAATCATGCCAAGCATTTATTTACAATCAGGCATTAATTTTAAACTATTAGCTTAACTATTCACACAAATTAAAAGAGTTTATCATATATTTATATGATTCTCTATAAATGTCACACTGAGAAGCAACACAAGGACTATTGGTGACTGATCTTATAACTTTGATCTTCAATACAGTGAAGATGACTACACCTGACCTGGCTCCACCCACTTCAAACTTCTACACCATGCCATTGGGAAGATTTGGAGCCTTGAGAGACTTCATGTATATCAGCCTCGTAGTAGGGCAGTAGTGGCATCAAGCCTCTAACTTAACTCATGATTCAATGGAAACAATGCCAAACACCAGTTTGCAACCAGGAAAACTATGATACCTCTCACACATATCCTCATTATATATTTATAAGCTATTACATTTCTACACATAAATTACATACAAGGTATCAATAGATAACTAACTTTGAAGAAAGAGAAATTAAAATTTGACATGAAAATTTTAAGAATCCAATCTGATAAAAATGTGTTAAGAAATACATGAAATTCAAATAAAAATAAAAATCATGCACACAAAATTAAATGCTCAAATTCAATTTTTTTTTATATAAGATATAGTTAACAAATTTTTATGAGAAGCATAAAATAACTATACAATTATTTTATCTGAATATTTTGAAAAATTTAAAATAGCACATTGAATTAAAACTAATTTAAAACATTTGTCAAAACATCTAATTTGAATGTCAAAAACTATCCTTATTAGCAAAAATTTAAAATGGAAATAATTTTTTTACGCATAAATTCATTAAAATGATTGAGAATCATTAGTATATGCTTTATAACAAGATTCAACAACAGTATAAACAGATACAGGACTTATAGCTATAAAACAATGACTATTTTACCTTATTATCTAGGGATGCAAAAGTATATTTTTGATTATTTTCTTGCAGGAGAACTAAAACATCAGACAGTATTATCAAGTGTACGTCTAAAAAAAAGAAAAATGGTATATTAATCAAATTTAGAAAAATAGAAATAATGATATATTTTAAAAGTTTAAGGGGAAAAATATGTAACAACCTATAACTTTTCCTCTAGCACTTTTCCATTCCAAAGTTCCTTCGTATCTAAGCTTTCGGCCATCTGACAGTAGATCCGACTTCTAAAAAGAAAACAATGGAATAAAATTTTGAACTTTTTTTCCCACAATAACCGAATTTTTTTTACATTAATTGTACCTGGAATACTTTTATATCAATCGTATAAACAAAGATTATCTCTTTCCCAATCTAACAAAGCATTATTTTGAATTGATTTTTTGTGGGACAGTTATATTATAATTTATCAAACCAAACAGAAAGATATTTCCAGTAATAGTAATAAAGTTTAAATTAACAACTGCTATTTGTGTGTGTATGAATGTTTTACACTTATAACCATACAAAGATTACTCATTAAATATAAAATATCAGTGAATAAATAAATTTAATTCTGATAGTTTATATACAAATTTGGTATATTTTTGATTAATTATAATAAAATCTATCTGTTATTACAATTGTATTACTTTACACTATATTTATATGGGTACAGCACATATATGTGTATTTCAACCTAAAAACTTTTACATAACACTGGATGAGAATTTCAAAGTCTATTTAAATTTAGTTTGCAGCAACTTCAACAAAGGGCAGCATTAGCTGAATTAAAGTTTGGACGAACAAGTTTTGATTATTAATCAATAGTGAAGGCAAGAAATTGACAGGTATGCTAAAGCAATCGACTGCAACTCATTATGAGGCATTAAGTTTTCAATGTCTCATAGATGTCTGAAAAAGATTTATATCTTCTAAACTAATTAATTTTCCACCCAGTACTTCAATAGTTTTTTGAAGAGAATATAATGATGCATCAATTGGTGACATAATTAAACAAATATAAATACTTACTTTATTAGTAATTTTGCAAAATATGGTATATTTCAAAAACAGAGTGGAGGATATGTAAAGTCATATGACATTTCAATTATAGACTGTGCTCTGGCAAACAATCTCAGTCGACATACCATGTATGTCATTTTTACTTCTGTGACAATTGCCTGCTTACATGTGCAGCAAGCCATTGGTGACTGAGTGACAAAAACATTGGAACGTGGGTGGCTTTCTTTCCACCACAAGTGGTCAAAAATAATTATGTTTCAATAATATGACAGAATTTGTTATTCCATATTAACCATACATATGCACTGATAATTTGGTTACTTTTTCCATATAATGTATTTATATAGAAGTGATGAATGAATGATAGTATTTTAATGACATAATAACCAGATGTAACAATGTTGCAACAAACAAGGTAAAGCCGAGATCTAGACTTGTAAAAAAATTGAAAAAAGAAAAATTTGTTGACAAGGAGGAGGGTCAAAATAGAGAAGGATGGCTAGGGTATCCCGGGGTCGCATCACCCATGGGAAAGAAAGAGATTACTAGCGAACTTCAGGATCATGACGTCCACATTTACCTGAATTTTATGAAATGATATTAATATATATATATATATATATATATATACTTATTTTACTATCCTTTTTAAAAATTGGAAGGGTAATTTTTAAAAAGCAATATAATTTTGAACTAGAACATATACCTTGAACTTTTTCTTCCTGAAAAATGCAGTTGATTTTGCATCAATTCTGTTATAAATTTCTAAAAGTCTAGCTTCTCTGTCTTTCTCAGCAACAGCTGCATTCACTTGCGCCACTATTTCCTATTAAAGAAAAAAACATTTCTTTTTTACATATGCAAAAGAGAATAAAAAAAATAGAAGTTAAATTTTAAAATTCTTTATTTCCCATGACATTTAATAATAATGATTCTTTGACTGATAATATTTCTTTTTAAACAGAATCTTCATACAATATATATCACATTAATATTTCCTGGAAATAAGGATTTTTGTAGACATGAATGTTATTGAGAGTAACTTTCATAGGTAGTAAAATTTCATTAAAGAATACATTACTTTCTATTTAATGCCACACTTTGAAACAAATGTTGCTTTAATGTAAAATCATTAAAAATTGGCTACTTTCACTTAAGTGTTGTTTTTAATTCCATCTAGTCTAGCCAATGGGCTAGATCAGAGCAATGAGCACCAAAGCCCAGAAAAAGTCAAAGACAAGAGGGAGCTTGATCAAGTCCTCCCTGGAAAGTTCCAGACAGGAAAGATGTTCAGGAGAGGCCTGACAAGAGTTACAATATTTACAGATGGAGAAGATCTTACTTCCTTGGTCAGTACCAATCATGCATTGGAGAATGCCAAGAATGGTCAGTAGTAGATTTAATTCTTGCACAATTCTTCCAGTAAGGCTAAGGTGATAGAAGTTAAAACCATTAAAGAACCCTCCATAGTTAATGTATCAGCCATTTCATTACTGATACCAATATGAGAAGGAATCCATTGATGATATACATCATAGCAGACTTAAAGCTTTTGAAGTAAGGTCAATAGAGAGACTAATGCTCTATCACCAATATGCAACCAGTTTTACAAGGGTTGGATAGAACTGAGATAGTCAGTCAAAATCCAGATATCTTCATAGGCAGTGCAGGAGGTTGTAGTCTTAAGACCCTCTTCAATTGCAACAAGTTTTGATTGAAAAGCAACAGTAGAGTGTCTGATTTTATGGTAAAGCTGGAAAATGGTGTTTTCTCAAAGATACTGATACCGCTTAGGTAATCCTTATTTTTGCTGCCATCCATGAAGATTTGGAGTGCTTTTGAGGGAATAATGTTAAGTGTTTCCCAAAGAGTCAAGTTCCCTCCTACTAATTGTTTCAACATGGCAAGGGATGGCACTGGGCGGAATGGGCAAAGTATATCTGGAATTTTTCCTGGCAGGGTCCATTGGCATGAAGGCTATTCCATTATGCCCATATAAAATAATATGTCTTAGATTAGTAAGCAAAGTTGGAGTCTTTGGATGAACAAAAGCTGTTACATTCTCTTATCTTCCATCAGACAGATGTCGTTCATTTATGTACTTATGTTAAAATAAAAGAATTCTCTCTCCTCCTGAAAATTTTACTTACTTTGATGTTAGCCAATGCTTTGTTTAAACGTTCCATCTCCAACTTGTTATCTATAATAAGATAAAAAATTCTATATAGATAACAATAAAACAAATATATATATATTAAGTTTACACAAATTTTTAATCAACATAAAATATATGTTCAACAAATTTAATCAGAGACAATATATTAAATAAATTAAATCTGAAGTACTGTTTATTTCTTTCCTGAAAAATACATTAAAAAAGAGGGGGGGGGGGGAGAGAAGGTTTATTTTTTCACACAAGATCATATATATGTATAAAATATGCTTTTGTAAAATACTAACATCAAACTTTTTGCAGCAATGAAACATGATAAATGAAGAAAATATTTTACATGAATAATTTAAAATCAATTTAGAAAATGATGAACTAAATTATTTTTATTTGGATATAGCAATAAAGCTTGTAGTTTGAAAGTTATATAAATGCTTCAGAAGATAAGAATTCAATTTCATTATCATAAGTAACATTATAACATAAATGAAAATCACAATTTCAATTAAATTATATAATGGTTTTATATAATATATGCACAAAAAACACATTTTATATTTATACAGATTGTTTGTCATTACTAAAATTTAGAAATATTCACAACATTCTAGTTCAGTGAAATTTGTTCAAAATGTCTATTTAAAAAGCCAATTAAATAATAACAAAATAAAGTAACATATTCAAGCTACCATGGAAAATAATAGATTACTTTTAGACAGCAAAGCACAGGGAAAAACATCACTAATAACTATTTCAAAATCAAATTAACCCTGTGTGATTATATCATTTTTTATATATTAACACATTTTTACCCTTTGTTGTTTTGATAAGAGCATCAATAAGAAGAGGATATTTCGTTAGACGCTGAGTAATCAACAATATACATTCTGGAATGCCTCGAGATTTGCAAAATGGCTTGGAAGATGATCTCTGAAAATAAAACATCAAATATCATTAAAAAATTTAAAAATTCAAATAAAAATTTTAAAACATTTACATTGTATTATTATACCTTTATAAAGGACTGAAATTTCCTGTCAGTCTTCAAAATATCTTTGTATAATGAAAGTGCTTCTTTATGTTGACTACAGAATTGTGAATAATACAGACACAAATCATCTGCACTTTGACCAGTGAACTGCAAAAATATTCAGACATTAATTAATGAATGATAATTAAAATATAACTAAACTACATGTATGAATATACACAAACAAAATTCTAATTTGAATTTACCTGATGTAATAAAACATCTCCAATGTTTGAAACAACAGATTCCATTCTTTGTCTCTCCCTTAATTTTTGCAAAAAATTCAAATGGTATTTAAGGAGTAACTCTAAACATGGAAACAATCTCTGAACCATGTCTCTAGTATGATTTAATTCTTGAATCATACCTTTGGCAAATACCTGCATAAGATTTAAATATGAAAAAATTTAATACACTGAGAAGGAATTATTATTTGATGACACACATGCACTCATTTGGGTACACCAGATTGAGTTTCAAGAATATATTGTATGCAATTAGTGATGTAGATGATTACATAAAAAAAAAAAAAAAATGACAAGCAAAATTTTTTGACAAAAGATTGATAAAACAAAATAATATATAAATGTTATTTATAGTTTGATTAAAAGATATTTTTAATAAACATAGATATTCGTTAATATCTACTCTATTGCATTTAACCTTTGATTTTTTTTTGTTTTGTTTTCAAAAATTGTATTGGGTTATTTCAATTACTCCCAAACCACTGAGGTAGGATCTAAGGCAAGAAAACTTTATCATAAATATTTATTTTACAATTAAAAATATTAATATAGACAACATCAGAGTCTATGCAGTAACTTTTTGATCTCACGAATTCATCTATCTTGTGGCATATTGAAAATTCATGTCCAGTTGCAGCTCATGCTGAATGGTTTAAATAGAAATATGACAAAATGGTTTTACCGAGTTTATTGTATATACATCAAAATACATAATGTGTAAATTTCTAAAATAACTAGTCAATAAATGCTAAAATTATATGCAAAAAGACTATAGGAATTATAAGTTACGAAAATTCGTAAAAAGAAATAGATGTTCGAAAAAAGATGAATAAATTTTTTCTTTCGTGAAAGTCCACTTTTTAAAATTCTTGTTGTAACTGAGAAATATTTCTGAGGTTGAGAACAAACACAATACCCACATAATATATTTATGTAATATTCAATATAAAAAAAATTGGTTAAAACACTGAAATTTATTCAGAAATATTACAATGTTTTAATGTTACAAATCTACCCATGCATCTTTTTATCAATAGAACATGAAAAAGAATGATATTTGCAACATGTATTTAACTAGAATAATGAATTTGTGATAAATACATTATTTCTATTTTTAGAAATATATTTAAAGTGAAATTTTATTCCTTATGGATATTATGGCAGATGGAATATTATTCAATTTTATAATCTATATACTGATTTATGAAACATTACATGATTTTGATACATATAGTATTTTGAATTAACCAATCTCAATAACATATATAAAGAATGATCCAGCTAATAAAACAACTTAATGAAAATACAAACTGAAGAAAAAATATTTTTGAAAATGACAAAAGTTATACAATAACTTCTAGAAATAAATAAAAATTAATTAATATCTAAATTATATTAATGGTTTAAGAAAATAAAATTAAAAATAAAGTTTGATTTACTAATTTTCTTTCACCATTATTTAAACAATAACAAATTAGAAAACAAAACTTACTCTTTGCATAACTTTTAATGTGAGACAATGGTGCTTTTCTGTTAGAATAAGCTCTGAAATATAAATAAAAATAAGCTGATATATAAATCAATACTGGAAATATATAAATTTTTTAAACATAGTTTATTATAAAAATTTACATTATAATTCCAATTGTAATTTTAACTAAAGCAATTATATCATAAACTCATATTCCTTCAAGATAAGTTTTGTAGCATGGTGCCTTTATATTAAGAATTGCTTGCATATTAACATAAAATTGAACATTTATCTTGACTGCAAAATTCTTTTTTGAGAATTTTCAAAAATCAAATTACGCTTTTTGACACATGCCATTTTCTTTTAGTTTTTGCTCACACTTTTTTAGATTTAACTTTTACCTTGTGAACTTTTTAAAGGATTTTTTTTAAAAAATTCTCTAAGGAACATAAGGAGTTTATAATAGCTTCATAATTCCCATTCAGAAGGTTTTTTAAATCATCACTTTATTTCTCCTCTTACTGCAGTCTTTTACTCCAAGGTCAATCATTTTTTAAATGGCCAACATATCCCAATCATAAAAAATATTACACCAGTGCCTGATGCAACATCTGTTGGTTATAATTTCGAATATCTTAGATTTATACAAACTAAGTTGAGTACTACAGACATACCATAGATTGCTTCTTGTCTTTTTACATCTTTGTCTTTCAATTTCTTAAGAATCTAAAAAAAAAAAAAAAAAGTTAAGAAGTTTTCAAAGCATAATTTCAATTAAAAGCTACTTAATTTAATTTATAAGCTTTTACTTATATGTGTGTGCATGTATATATAAATGTAACCTGGAAGAATAAAAATTTCTAATAGTATAACCAGCTTATATATATATATATATATATAAACCCACTTACCTTTTTGTCAACTGTGCCATTCCATGTTTCAGGTTCTTCATCAAGTAACTGAAGCATAGTGTCATCTTCTACATCACTTGTTCCCTGGCAACCTTCAGATAAATTAGCATAATGTGGCAAATTAATTTCAAGTTATATTATTAAATGAAATTCATTGCTAATTTTTCTATTAATTGGAGCCTATTTTATTCACCATTTTATTTGCTTCTTATTCCATTCTTATAATGGGAAAAAAACTTCAATTCTCCCTAAGTAATACAAAATATTTAATAGCATTGAAAACTTGGTAAGAAAATAGTAATTTTAAGGAATTTATGTATTAGAGGAAAATAAAAGGTTGATTTTTAAATTAACACCTAAATTTGAAGAAAAGCAATTTCAAAGTAAATATTATAATTGCTACACTGCATTCAAAAGAATAAATACTATAAAGTGTACTAGGATAGAAAAAGAAAGTTTAAATGTTAAAATTTTTCATAAAAGTATCAAAATACTTGTTAATACATAGAGTAAACAAATATATCAAGAATAAAGTGTATTATAAGAATTTCTAAAAAACTAACAAAATGTATAAATTTATACTCTACCACATGTAATTTAATACTTTTTTAAACAAGTAATACATTATCACAATATCTGATTTAGAAATATTATTTGAAACAAAATGTAAAATATTTCAGAATATTCTGCATATATGCATTTTAAATAGCAGAAAACACATCTGCATTAAAAAAAAAAGCTGAATTGTACACATATTTTGGCAAGAACATGTTCCTTTCAAAGGCTGTTTATGATTTAGCATTATATATATATATATACATACATACATAATAAAACATGAATATAAAAAACATTTCATTAAATCATAACATCAAATTCTAACTCTTAAACAGATAAAAAAAAAAAAAAATCCTGTTTTCAACCATTTATAACCTTTTCCCTGTGAAATAAAACTTAATTATTCTTCTTAACTCAAGTGAAAGAAACCAATATTGCTTTGATGAAATGTAATGCTTTGAAACTGTGACAACTTATGATCCCTCAACATAAATGCTTATGCCACTCTACCACTATGAGAACAAGCCAGCCATTTTGGTAAAGCAAGCCAGTTGAGGTAGTTTGAAGCCAAAGTGAATTCAGTTCCTTCTGCTACCCATTATTTAAAGGAAATGCTGGAAAGCAATCAAAGAGAGAAAATGCAGTCGAAGTTGCCCAGTTCTCTTTTCTATCATGTACTTTCTTCTTCGTTATTTTATTAACTATCAGCTTATATTTGTCCTCTATTTAACTTCTTTTAAAAGTTTTTAATAAACTTTTGCTGTTAGAATGAGTAGTATCTAATCTTGTGTGATATTTAATTACCTTCTGATTAACAGTTCGTTGAGTTCACCTCATAATGGTGACTTACCTTCTGATCTTACATAAAATGCAATACTTACATTAAAAATTAACTCTTCCAAACAAGAGTTTTAAAATGTTGTATAAGTTTTTATAACAAACTGCTGCCATGAAACACGCATAATTACACATGCTCATAAAACAGCACACACACAAAATATGAGTAAAATTACAATGCAGTTATTTAAATATATTTCTTAAGAATATATTAATATATTTACCATCATCCAAAGATTCCATAGAAGCAGAATTAGTTTCCGCAATACTGGAAAAAATATACAAAATATTAAGATATTATAACTATATAGAAGTTGTCTTTTTATATATATATACAATGAATTTTCTATATACATGTTTCATCCCATGCCCCTATTACTACTCAACTTCCTAATTCTCTTTTGTGAATTGGTTTAAAAGAGATGAATTCCTAAGACAATGTAAACAACAAAAATCACACTAGCATCTTAGAATAAATAAATTAAGAGGGGAGGAAGACCCTTTTTATCTTTCTACACTCATGTCCAAATTTAATTTAACATACTCAAAAAAAAAAACAACTCTATTCTACAAATGCGTGTTATTATTCCATTTTTGCAAGGCTTCACCTTATGCTTGGCACAATATGCTCTATGAGGACCCAATGACATAAATTTTACCCAACAAATCATTTTTGCAGAGAATGAGTGAAAGACAGTCTATTTAGCATTATCAAAACAAACGTGATCAAACTGTTTGATAAGCAAATTCAAGCTTCACGTCATATGATGGTAAATCAAGCACTTTAAGCAAAAGTGAATAACTGAGTGAAATTCTGCAATATAGCAATTGATTTCACTGCATAAGAACTCAAAATGGTTTGTTAAGATTCTAAAATATCATTTGGAATAAACTGTGAACTGGCCCATTATTGACTGCTTAGAAACAGGACAGACAATCAAGGAAGTAACAATATGTATGAATATTTCAGGACAAACAGTCTATGTTATTGAAACCATTTCGAAATTCTGAAACTGCAAGATGGACTGCTCATTGTTCAAAGCATATAAAAACTGCTTGATACATAATAATAACAGCTTGTCATAACTGGAAGTCTACAGCTTGGCAGTTAAATCTAAAGCTTGCAGTCACCACTGAAATTGTAACACTACAAACAGAGTATAGAAAGCTTAATAAAAAATGCCTTTATACTAGAAAGCCAAGGGTTATGCGTTTCATTGTCTTAACACTAAAAGAGGAATTACTTTAATTTTTGCAAAGAACATCAGAACTGGAGTGAACTCCAATAAACCAATAAATGTTACATTCTTAACTCCCTCTTTATTGATGAATAGAGGTTTAATTTAACATCCCATTTTAAAGATTTTTATCCCTGGAAGGAGTCATGAAAGATATCAGGATGAGATCCTAAAACCTTATATAAAATGTTTCAGAAATGCATGTGGATCTGATTTCTTATTTATGGACGATAATGCTAGTACAAAACCCTATTAACAAATTCCTTGAAAATGAAGCTTTTGAGATAATACCATCACCAGCAAAATCTCCTGATCTGAATTTAAAAGTGAACTTAGGAAACTACTTTATAAAACCAGTGTCATGGAGATATCCTTCTCTTAGAGATGTAAAAGTTCTGAAAACCACATTTCTGGAGGAGTGGAATTTAACCCTCCCCAAACAGTGGTTTACAACATTGACAACATCAAATCACATTGTGATATGTGTACAAGTCAGGGGTAATCACATACCATATTAAATTCATTAGCCTAAAAATTTTGTTGATTTATTTACAAATACTCCTAGTTACATTATTGACATTTTTTATTGTTTCATGTTGCATTTTAAAATCATGTCCAACATTTGAACATCTTTTCTTTGTATTTGTGTGTTATAATGTTACGTATCATTCTAAAAAAATCAGAAATTATACTTCATTTTTTCATATTATACTTCATGTCATTCAAATTATACTTCATGTAATCTGATCATGTTTTTATTCATTTTTGTGATTTCATCCATTGTATAATTAGAAGGTATTGTATCATGTGAAGTTCATATGGTTAAAAATGCAAATTATTTGTCCATTTTTTAATGACAAATATATTAAGACTTTTATTAACTTGATTATGCTTTTGCTATTATGATTAATAATCAAAACAAATTTTGAATGAAATATGTCTGTGAAATAACAGTAAACAAGTATGAAAATTTTAATACATGAACAACAATTCTGACAAATTGTTTTTAGTTTAGGCATTTCACACAACTTAATTATAAGTTTATAATTACAGTTTTCTTTTTTCTAGATTAACACATTCACAGAAGTACAGTTATAGAGGTCAAATATTTATCCTGTCAATAGATCCTACCATCATTATTATTTCCCTTAATAAATAAACAATGGCTTGAGCAGTCCCAATATTATATTTAAATATATGAAAATACAAATAATTGTGAGACCAGAATACTTGTCAGTGCTAAAAAGTGTTTCAAAGCAGGAACGTTTTAAAATTATTCGTGGATTTTATAAGAATAGTCTAATTTTTGGCAATAATTAAAAACAAAATGTGCTTTTGTTTGAATAACTGGATACAGTTTAAAGCAATAAAAATATTTTAAATAAAGACCAAGAAACAATGTTAACTAAAATAAAATAAATAGAAAAAAAAAAAGCCCCTCGATTTATGATGAATGCAACAATTTTTATACAAATAATTAAACTTTGCAAATTAAACAGGTTTTAAACTAAATTTTATAATTAAAAAGAGGAAATCTTATAAATGTAGAACATACAGAGGGTTTTCTTAAGTAAAAATCAGTTTACATATCACAGACAAAATCAATTTCATCAAAAATTACATTTTAACACATAAAAACAAAAATATGCATCAAATAAAGAATTTTTTTCTTTATATATTTAATTAGAAAAAATTAGTTGAATTTTTTTTCCATATCATGTTTCAATTCATGTCAATGCAAGATCATAATTGAGTGTGAGGTTTTATGGCACAAGAGCCAAAGTAGGCTATGCTGCGCCAAACATTTGTTAAAATCGATTAGAAATTAATGTCATTAAAAACAAGAGACCAACACAAAACACACATAAAAGATAAAAGAATAAAAATCAAATATGGTGTAAAAGGCCAATTTGTCTTAAAAAAGCAAATAAGTTATGGTGGGGGTTTTCCCCCACCAAGTCAGATAGGTTTAAAACAGATGACTGAAAAAAAATACGGCGATGAAGATCATAATTGAATAATATCGCATAATTGAATTGTCATCGCAATAACTCTCCTACACATTCTTAGATAATTCTGGAAAATATTTAAGTTGCATTTTTCTTTAAATATGCTCCAAAGTTTGAACAATAGTTTTAATTGAGCTTGGCAAAATTATTTTCATCAGTTATCATTGTAGTTTCATTTTGTAATAGATATTTGAGGTACATCAAAATATTTGAAAAAAAAATTATGTTCTAATGCTGTGAATAAGGAATCAGATGAAATAGAATAGGAAAAGACATAAAAACAAATAAATTTATTAGATCAATAAAATAACAGCATCAAAAGAGTTTGAGATTTAAATGAAATCCAAGTTGATTTTTTTTCTAAAGAAATATAGTACAAAAACCTATAGAAATTAAGTAAAAAATCAAGTGAAAAGCAAAAATAAATGTGATGGAATACAATAAATAAATTTTCTAATCATCAGGTAATTGAAGGAAACAAGGAATATCAAAAATAAATATTTTGATAAAATGAAAACAATCTTACTTTGTATTTATATCTTCGACTGTTTCAACTTCTTTTTCTTCACATATAACTTTGCTAGAGATATAAAAAATAAAAATAAGTAATAAGTAATGGATTTATATTAAAATATGAAGCTTTATAAAAGCAGAAGCTTTTCGATAGTATTAAAAATTTGCATAATATAACATAATGAAATTAGAATACCCAAAATATAAACATATATAGCAGAAAAATAAAACATTAATTGAAGAGACATTTATAGCAAGAGCAGAAACATACAAATGAAATATACCGATAATTCACATAAAAATATTACATGCTATATAAGTAAACAAAATAAAATTAAATAAGAAAATAAGCAACAACAAAAGCATGCAATATCAAAAATTACAACAAAGACATGGATTAAGAGAATTCAATCATAGACATGCAACAAATCTGATAATTTTGGTTATTAAAAAGCATTAAATTGGAACCTTGGCAATGTTTTCACCACTGCAATGAAATAACACATTCTATTTAAATGGGACATAAAAAAAATTCCTGTCTACCTTTACGTTATGATGTATTTGAGAAATAATATAAAAAATAATGTCAATGAAGTTCAACGCAGGAATGGCAATCATTTAAATAAATTTCATTACAAAATGTTTATTTCTGACTATAGATACAAGAAATGTTTGACAAATACTTACTCATCGATATATTCAACCCATCTATAAAAAAGAAACTGTATTTATTTTCTGTTCAATTTACATATTATAGTTCTGAGTGAATATGAATAAAACAATAACAGCATGTACATAACTTTAACTGATTTTTATTAGCCATAAATTTCCTTTCATTACTCATTTTTTATTTCCTATCACAGATATAAATAATCAAGTCAGCATTAACAGGCAGTACCAATTATATAATAGAAGTGCATAGTTTTCATGTAAATTGATTTTAATTGTTGGCAGGACTCTATGTGTGTTCTTTTATCAGATAAAAAATGCCATCCCCATTAATTTTGATTAAAGGGAAATGAGCAATAAAAATCATGTTAAAGAATTTTTTTTTTTTAACAAATTCTGAAATTAGAATACTAACACATTTTATTCATAAAAACTATCATGGTTACAGAGTGGATTGACTGAAAACATTTAATATGACCATCTAATTTAATGTTGTTCTAAAATTGAATAAAATGGGTCAGTAATAATACACCTCATGGTGTCTTAATTTCAGTATTAAATCTAAATAATTTTTCCATAATTAAAATTTAAAATAATTAAAAGGAGACATTCATACTATATAAAGAGCAAAATAAATCATTTGCAATAGGTTGAACAAATGAGACAAGTTAAACAGGGTTAAAGATAATAAATTTTTCTCCTAAAGCCCAAGTAAAAATTTCAATGAATATTTTTTTTCAGTTGAATTTAATGAATTAAAATAATTAGAGCTTTGTATACTGCCATAATTTTCTGTTGAAAGTAAAGATTAATATTTAAAAATTAGACAGTATCATTGTGTGATTTTATTATATTTTGAAGAGCATGCTCAAATTTAATTATTTAGAATAAGGACCTCATTATTTTAGGCCACAATGAATGACATTTGAGATGTTGTATCACATGTTTAATTTTTACTCCACAAAAGAGCTTGGAAACATTTATTTTCAGTGCATAGCAGCCATATCATTCCACACAACTGTTTCTGGTAGTGACAAGTGAGTGATGGTGAAGTTTTATGGCACAAGAGCCAAATGTAACCATGCAGTGCCAAACAAGATGTAACTGTGATCTAGACAAGGTGTAACTGATTTGCATGCGTGATTATATTTGTAATGGCACAAAAGCCAGATGTGGCCATCCTGCACTAAATAAAGTAAGTGAGTGAGTATAAAGCTAGCAAAATGAACGTGTGAAAAAACAGAGAGAGGTAAAATTTTGGTGAACCAGGAGGGAGGATCGAAAATAGAGAAGGATCGCTAGGGTAACCCAGGGGTGCGTCACCCTTGTTTACCAAAGACAGTAAACCCCATAGGAAAGAAAAAGATCACTAGGGTACCTTGGGTGAATAACGCTCTTGTTGGTAAAAGATACAAAACCAATAACCAACTAACTAGTGATGTACCAAGCAAGGAAGGAGGAACAACCTTGGGCCTTTAAAGAATATTAAGTTGATATCAAGCCTTACAGAAGTTTTTGATGAGGTAGAAAATTAACCCTTTAACAGCTAGGAAAATCAATTTTCACTCTTAATACTTGCAGTGTTATGATCAGTTTAGTTTAGTTTTTATTAACGTCGCACTAGAAGCAACACGAGGGCTATTGGTGACGGACCTCGTAATTTTGAACCACGGTCAAGTGACGAGGACGACACCTGAGCTGGCACCCCCTCTCCTAACATCCACACCACACCAACGGGAGGACTTTGGGCCCCGAACAGATTTAACGTGCATCAGCCCCGGCTACACGGCGGGTCTTTGGCAGCCAAGGATCGAACCCGCAACTGAACGAAAACCGCCGGTCGCTAGTCCGCGACCTTGACAACTAGGCTACCGCGGCCCCAGTGTTATGATCAAATGGTCACCGAAAGTGACCTCCCACCCCCAAGTTGCTTCTGAAAATGTCACTCTTTTCTGATGGTGATATAGATAACTCACTTGCTTTTAAAAGACAGTTTTTAAAGAATTATTTCAGGTATATTATTGTAATATTTACAACAATTGCAACTGGTACTTTAAAACAATTAAGGAAATGATAAATACTATGAATATTTTTTTGTAAAATATTAAATTAAAATACCTAAATAAATACATGCTGTGTTAAACTGTATGAAACATTTAATTATGTTTAACTTTTGTGTGTGATACGCTTTAAAACATGAAATTGATCATCATATATATCATAATAAAACTTATTCATTATTAGAATTATCTAGCTTTTGCTTTTGAGCCATTTTGTAATGAACTCCTGCCAAATAACACAAGAAAATTAACTAGATCAACAACAAGACTTGCAATGTTTTCCATCAATATGCAAAAAAAAAATCACAATACCCTTACTGCCATTTGTATGCTAACAAGATATTTTTCTAGTAAGTATCATTTGTAACTCAAACAATGTAAGTTGATATATGTGGCAGAACTCAGCTCGTCAGTGCCCATGGGAAAAAGTTTCGCTATGCAAGTGAGATTTAGTTGTAACAATTTGGGTTGAAAACTTCAGACAAGCTGAAGCCTTCTGTCTGTATTATGGTGTACAATTTGAATGTGAGCCAAGTACATTCATAACCATCAAAGGGTTAATTCTTACCAGACGTTAAACAGTTAAAACATCATCTTCAAGTAGTAAAATTTCAAAAAGATGAAAAAAATTGGTTTCCATCGAAAATACTAATATTTGTAAAAGAAATGGACTTTCAAAGAACCAGTCTCTAATTTATATTTGATACTAAAGACTTTTAAAATAATATTTGTTTCATTTGCTTTTAGCAAGAGAAGCTTTTCACAGCTGAAGATAAAAAAAGTTATTTTCGATCAACAAAGAGCCAA
Source organism: Nephila pilipes (assembly GCA_019974015.1). Classification (NCBI taxonomy): domain Eukaryota; kingdom Metazoa; phylum Arthropoda; class Arachnida; order Araneae; family Nephilidae; genus Nephila; species Nephila pilipes. The sequence goes on along the minus strand of BMAW01001297.1, from coordinate 129,714 downwards.
GATTTAACGGTTTGGCATTCTTTTGAATGAAAATGCAGTAGTTCAAGACATTAATTTTGATGAAATAATATAAATTTCAGAAGCCAAATCCCACAAAAAACAGTTTTAGCTTACATTTATATAAAAGTTTAAAGAAAAATTTGTAACCAAAAATGCAGATTCATAAGCATTTTTAAAAATAAATTTGTTTGCTAGATACAAGTTGTTTTTTTAAGATTTATTTATTTATTTTTGCTTTCCAAAGCATTTTAACTAATTTCAAATAAATATTTATATATGTAATATATAGTTAACACACAGCCATATACATGCTTGTGTGTTGACATTTCGTGGTGATCATTCCAGTAATGGGAGTATCAAAGATTTCTGTCATGGACTTCAACAGGTGTAGGTCCGCCATGCCAACTAGCAAAGTAACCCATGATTGTATTAAACAGATTATGCAATAAATTGCAAGTCCATAGCATGACATGAGAAAAAGTGGGATTGTTTGGTGTTCAAAAACAGGGATTTGTAAGTTTCCCCACGGTACGACATAGGTGCTTGAAAAGTAAACTCTTGTGTATTAATCATCCTTACAACTTTGATGTAATTCAACAATACACAGTCCACATTGACTAATTAAAATGGTAGGGGATTCAAAAGATCAAGAGATAAAAGTAATACTTGATAATAATGATCTCAAATTATCACATTATTACATTGCAGTAATAAAATATATTGCCAAAGATTAAACATAACAAATGGATGACACTTAAATAATGTATACAAAAGCAAAACAGCAAAGGTGATTGCCTTGGATTATAAATTGAGAAACACTTAACACTTAGAGGGAGCCTAAAATGGGGTAAACCACAAAGGCATGCATGCTGAGAAGCATACAGAGTCCACTTACTTGACCCCCAGTTTAGTGGCCACTCTACGCCACTGAGAATAGCCACTGGGAGTGTAGTTTTTACGTGGTGCACTGCAGGACAAAGAAAGAATTTACTTTCTTACTATTTTAAATCATAAATAAAGGATACTCTTTGCATATATCACATAGGTGGTTTTTAACAACTATACAGGCATTCACTTAAAACTGAAATTACAATATTTTGAAAAACAATTAAGTACTTAAATTATTAAAAATTACACATTTTTTAACTCATTTTTAATGATATTATAATTTATTTCACAATGTGGTTTTATTTTGAGAGAATTCAACTAAATGTTAAAATAATATTAAGTATTTAAGCTTACTTTGAGGATGATGGCGACGTTTTTGTTGGTTCTGCATTGGTCAACTATAATTGCAAAGATTAAAATAAGTATAAAATATTTAACATACAATTAATGCTAAAAATTTTAGTATATATGCACAGGCAATTTTTCCAGTGTAATCAGAGTACTGGATGTTCAACATTTTTAAATTGTAATTCTTCAATATATTTTCCTTAAAAAAACAAAACAAATTGAAGATTTCAACAAAATAGAATTGTATGGTATTCATGTTAAAAGTGTCTCATGAATAACAAAGCATAACAATAGTTTCTGTCATCAATTGTCATAAAACGATACTTATGTAAATCCAGTAATCAATGTTTTCAGAGGAAAAAAATCTTAAAATAAATGTCAAATATGCAAATGAACATCTAAAAATCCTGTTTTATTTTATATAAAGGTGCCAATAAGTAAAAAAAGTTTTGCAATTAATTTTTGAGACATTCTATTTAAAAAATATGTGCATTAAAAGAAAAGGCAAGACTTACATTAATTCTAGATGAGTCTGTGAGAGATGACTTTTTTTCTTTAATTGGCTGAGAATGTTTTCCTAAATACAAATAAAAAATTTTAAAATTTTTATTTGGTTCAGAATAAGCCTTATAAAAAAAGTAATGAAACATTAAGAATACAATGTACAAACAAATAAGTCACTTAAAACTTCATCTATAAAAATTATTATTAAATATCCACCAAACATAATCTTAAACAAATTTATATTCAATGGTAAAATAAAATTTAAACAGTTAATTTCAATAGGCGATGACTTCAGATTACTTGAACACATAAATTCTTTATTAAATATTCTCACACCAGCATTTGTCATGATTAATAAAAAATATATATTCAGGAGAATAGACTAATTTATGTATACTACTATATAACATTTTTGGAATATGAAAAACTGCCAACCATTTAAAAAACTATAAAGATCTTTATAAAATAATTTTTCTAAATAAAAAACTTTAAACATAAGAAATTATTCTATCGTATTTCAAGTATAGGGATGATGATAGTGAAGTTTTATTGGCACAAGAGCCAGATGTGGCCATACTGTGCAAAACAAGGTAAATCTGTGACCTAAACATTAAAACATTGAAAAAAGATTGATAGACAAAAAGGTCATGTAAGAAAATAAAGTTTATTGGCGCATGAGCCAAATATGGCTATGCAGTGCCAAACAAGAATTAACTGTGGTCTAGTTGAGAAGATATTGTGGAAAAGACATATTAGCTGACAAGGAGGAGGATCGAAAATAGAGAAGGATCGCTAGGGTATCCCGGGGACACGTCACCCGTGTTTACCGGACAGTAAACCCCATGGGAATTCAAGTATAGAAAAAACTCTATACTTGAAATTATAAATTTAAATATAGTTAAAAATGTCCAATAAATAAAATTACTGTGCATCATTTTTTTCAAATTTTTAATATTTCTTAAATTAACAACAAAATGTTCTTTATGTGAATATATTTATCAATAATATATTTCTACAAGGCTTTTCCCATATTTTAAAACTTTTCTAGTACCAAAATTTTAATAAAAGTATTACAACAAATAGATTATTTTGACAGAATTGGACAGGATGAGACATTTATGTGCCCTTTAAAAGTGTCAGAGAATACAAGACTTCATGTACTGCAATCCTTTCATTTGTAAAGGTAATTAATTTCACTAAAAGAGCTTGAAAATGCATATTATGTTTACAGAACCATGGTAAAACTGTTTAAAATAAAAAAATCTATTCCTCATAGTCAAATATGTATTTCTCATTAAGGTAGAAAATTTTTAAATGAAGGCATTTTTAAAAACTTATTGGTAGCAAAGAACACAATTTTTTTTTTATGGAATTGCTCATTTTTAAATTTAAGCATAATTTATTCTGAATAAGTCTGGCTAGATGAATTTTTAAGCATTATGGCTCAAGATAAGGGTACTTTGCAACTTGATTAACCAAAGCAAAATAATGTTATGGCGATGAAATTTTTCTGAATACAGTAAACTTCAAAATTAAGAGAAACATTAACGAACTTCTTGTGGTAAAAGTTACTACTAATACTAATTTCACATAATTTTATTTTATGAATTAACTTTGTTTTAAAGGAAATGGGGGCCATTGGAAAATCTTCCATGTAAACACATGTCTAGTGGCATCTCAGTTAATTTGTCAAAAAAGTGGAACAATATTTTTTTAAAAAAAATTAATTCATTTATAGTCTATAAGTAAATGAAATTTCATATATGTTTTAGAAAGCAGAATAATAATATATACTTTTTATATTTATATTTCGAAAAAATCATTTCACAATGTGGGAACTCAGAAATTTTTGGTTTGAAATATAGAAATAAAAAAGTAAGAAAGTGAAAATGTAATATTAATGCAGCAGATATTTCTTTTTTGAAATAACTTTGCATTATAGCAACATGATATAGCTTAACTTTTTATGATAGACTTCACAAATTTGAATTACAATCAAGTGAGCACACACACACAGGACAAGCCCCAAGTTGAAACTTCCCTCTCTTAACTTTTACCATACTACCAGAATGACTTTTGAGACATGTTCCATTTAATGTGTACCACCCTCACCCTGCTTTATTCGTTATGAAAGGCCATTATCAGAGTTGTTAGCTTAAACACTTTACTCAACTTGAACTCAGTCAATTACAAGCTTCTAAACCATGACTAATTGACTACTACAGCCTTCATCAAATTGAGAAACCAGGTTACTATTATACATGATTTAATATTCAGATATGTTTAGCATTTTTTAACTATTGAAGAAATCAATATAATTATTGGCTATTTTAACATAGTAAAATGTATTTTGTCAAAAGAATTCAACCACTAGGATAAAAGGCTCTAATTTTATAAAATTTGACTTGGTCATTTTTAAGACCTTTATTACACATACTACAACTTCTTAAGTTATTAAAAACTTCAGGAAATTTGCTTCACTTAAAAAATTTTTCACAGTTAAAAGTATTCTATTTATAATGAGATAACATTTAATATTTAGAAAACTCCGTATTGTTTATGATATTTTTGTAACTGAAGCAATCCAAACTATATTTTATATCTTATGCTAAACAAATATGTACTAACTTAATATGCAGAAATTCTCCAACTCTCTATTTAAATATCAGTCTGTTGATACAAGAATTTGGATTTGTGACATTTCAGCTATAATTGTGATTTTGTCAAATAAAAATCCAATCTGTTCCCCCAAATCCATTAACACATTCATAGACAGTACGGTTATAACAGTCAAATATTTATCCAGTCCATAGAAAATGACAGTATGAATTATCATGATATTTCCCTTGATAAATAAATGATGGCTTAAAAAGTCAAAGTATTATGTTTAAATATTTGAAAATACAAATAAACTGTTTAATCTTGACACTTTTCAGTGATTCAGAAAAGGAACATTTTATAACTGTATGTGATTGTGTTGAATATACTAACATTTTGACTCTACAACCAATTGATTACTACAAACCGTAAAAATAATTACAGTTTAATATAAACTATAGTTTTAGTTTATTATTATCGTAAAGGACTATTGGCAATGGACCTCGAAATTTTGAACCTTGGTCAAGTGACGAGGACGAAACCAGGGCTGGCACCCCCTCTCCTAACTTCCACACCATGCCAACAGGAGGACTTTGGGACCCAATAGATTTAACATGCATCAGCCCCGGCTACACGGTGGATCTTTGGCAGCCAAGGCTCGAACCTGCGACTGAACGAAAACCGGCGGTCACGAATCAAAACAATGACCACAAGGCTATCGCGGCCACTAATATAAACTATAATACATGACTCATAATAAATTTCTCTGCACCAGAAATAATAATTTACAAAAATATGAAAAAGGCAACAAGAATTCCTCTTTAGAAAATTAATATGAAATACAAATAAAAATGCAAAATAAAATAGCAAATAATTACAAAACACTTGAATCAATATATGAAAAAAAAATAAACATGCAAAACAAGCAAAATTAATGCACAAAAAATAAATAATTTCATATGTACCAAAAAATAATTTCCTTATACATATGAAATGCACATTTAATATGAAATAATTAAATATCAATATAAATGTGTAATAGAATACACACCAAGACCAGAAATTTGACACACCAAGAAGTAATTATCTGAAATACCTACCAAAAAAAAAAAAAAAAGCTTACAATTTCAGAGAAATTGAATATTTTATTCAGGATATATTTACACATATAGAAAACTATTCAATAACATGCTGGTACTCTTGTGGACTTTATGCAAGCAAGTTAAACAGTTTGGCATTTATGTATAATTTTTTCTTTTATGTCCTCATACTAGCTATCTCACAAAAATCTCAGCAACTGTCGAATTAGGTAGGTACAACTTTAGAATGATTGAGAAGGAACAGCTCATCAAATCCCAAAGGTGCTGTACTGGGGACAAATGTGGCAATTTTCCGGTAAAAGCCGTCACATAGGATACCTTAAAGGGCCTGGTAATTGAATGAAATAGAAGCCCAGATAATATAATGAATTAATGGAACTTATGGTCATTCATTATTATATAATGGCAAGTGTCAGTCAAGAAAGTAATTAACAACTGATTTGGAAATCTCCAGTCTTCACAAACCATGTCATCTTATTTACAAATTTATCATCTTATATATCTTATCTTATCATTCAAAATGTATAGGGTGTGATTAGGTGCCTTTGAGTTCAGCAGAATTAGATAGCCAGATGCTTTCAATAATGAATAAAAGTGAGCTACTAATTTCTCCCATTCTGTCATCTCACTTGATCAATTACTACATACATGTTATATTCCTGTCATGGTACAATCATTTTTGCCAACATTGTTAAATAGCAACATAAATCTGATCAAAATGTTGAGTGATCTTACAATTTGACCATCTTATTCCCTTTATCTAAACTGCATATATATTCAGTCAAAGTGACATATCTCATTATCTCACATGGCATATGTATAAGTCAAAGTGAACAGATGGACTTAATTTAGTTATATGCAAAGCATATGTACAGTAAAATCACACAAATTCATCTATTCACTTTTAGATATTATCAACTGACAGTTGAAGTCACACTAAGAATCAAAAGTAGGGCTAATGGCAATAGATCTCATTATTTTAAACCTTGGTCTAGTGACAAGGATAATACTCATACTCCGCTCTCTAAACAAATTATCATGAAAAATTTTAATTTTATGCACTATCTGGACTTCAATGGTAACACTCTCAAGTAACAACCAATCATTCAGTGGCTGACAAAATTTCATTATAATTAGATAATTTTTTCTTGGTGTATCACTTATCTAGGAGTGTATATTTCCTTACATATATATATATATAGATTTCTAAATAAATATATTAAATACTTTTATTTGCAAAACCTAAGTCTAATGATATGAATTTTTTGCATTATTTCTTAAGGAACACAAAAATGCATTGTTAAGTTTTACACCATGGTTAGTTCTTTATTTACGCACCTAAGTAAATTAAGCTCTGACTATGAGTTAGAGTTGGAACTCCTACAAGATGACGATAACGAGAAGGATATCGAACACTTCCTGCAATAGTAATGGTTAACTAATAAACATGCAAAGAGAAATTATCATGCGATTATAAAAATGATTCTTTAAAAGCAAATATTAAAAAAAGAAAAATATAGATTAAAAATATGAAATTAAACACATAACTTAAAAAAAAAAAAAGAAAAGAAAAATTAATGAACTTTGTTAGACAATTATCTATGAAAGCAAGCATCCTGTATGATTCAATTATTCAAATAAGTTCTCAAGTTAATTCATTCAAAATTAATTCCAGGATAAATTAATTATAAATTTATTACAGTTTTAATATATCAAAATATTTTTTATATATGAGTTAAAAATACAATTCTTGTCCAAACTTTGAATTTATAGAAAAATCCAATTATAAAACCAGAATGTATACATTGGTAACTTTATTTAAAAAGAAACACAGTTGAAAAAATGTTTATACATTTTGTAAATTAATATTTAATGTCCATCCTTGTCCTAGCAGAAAGAAAAAAAAAACTTTTTTCACAATTTCTTTCATTAAATAATTTTACAAGTATAGTTCATCCAGAAAACAAGACTCAAAGAAAATTATTCACGATTCCACCTTAATGAGAAACTGTGACAATAGAAGGGGGGGGAGAGAAAGATTAATAACACACTAACACCACTTTAGTTACACAAAAAGTAACTGAAGTGTTTTTAATTTGCAGTATTAAAGCTTTAACCCAGTTTAACTACTGTACCAATGAGAACTACTAAATTTTAAAAATTGATATGTGAACTTATTGTTTTACAATATATTTTATTATAACTGAGATGCAATTAAACATTTTTCTATGACAAATTTTTTTGTGCACAGAATGAACTTAAAAATTCAAAATTGTTAGTTTTTTTTAAAAAGAAATGCAGTTTTTCTTTTATAAATTATTTTATATATTTAACAATTTCAAAAGGATGCAATAACCATTTCTTTAAGGAAAAATTTCCTTTTATGGATACTTTATTTAATGTAAAATATCAAAGCAAATAAGCTATACTTAAATTACATATTTTTACAAAATATTTCGCTATTTATGTTCAATTTTTTATGTTTATCACACATGCATTCTGAACTTAATGTTAATATTTAAACACATTCATATACCAAAAATTATTAATTTTTAATATTTTTATATGGTTGAGAACAAAACCAATTCAGAAAAGCAAAATAAAAGATAAGATTTCATTTTCTTTGAAACATATTAAATTCTTTTAAAAAAAATCAGCCATTTCAAATTGTTCTATAGCTTTGAAATAAATATAAAATCATGAAAAAATTAGAAATAATAAACTAACCAGATGGTATGAGTAAAGAGGTGTTTGGTTCCTTTTCTGTAGTGGATGAAGCAACCTAAAAGAATATATAAATATAACAATTATTTTATGTTATGTTATATTTAAATTTATTTTATGTTACATTAATTTTGTTTGCAGATATATATATGAGATATGTATGCAGATAACAGTTTTTATAGGGAATGTACATAGTAATTTACAGACAATTGAACAGAATTACTCATATACTAGAAACAAAATTTGATTTAAATCTTTTTACACTAAGTAAAATTAGATTTATACCATTTATACAAAATTTAAATTTATACAAAGTAAATTTAAATTTATACCAATGATATATAAAAAATATTACAGATATATAAAAACTTGCCTTGGGCTGAATGCAGTGTGGAACGTGATCTTTACAAGAGCTTTCATGAACTGTCACAGAACAATCTGAAGAGAGAAAAAATACACACATCTCAAAATAAATAATCTTAATACATTGCATGTCATCAAAAATACAAAATATCAATGAATAAAAAAAAAAATGTTAAAAAATGACCATTATAAAACTCCAACTCATACAAACACTTATCTGACAATAAAATAACGATGTGAGAAAATGGCTCATTTCAACCAAACTAAAAAGTGCAGAAACAAACAACAATACATTTTTATTCTTGATCCAATTTTCACCAAAAATAAAAATTCTGCACTTCAAAATTAGATAGATTCAAAATATGTCATTTGACCCATTCTACAAATGGGAAGTATCAAGTTTAAACATTTTTAAATTGAGGCAGTAGTGATCTTTATTGAGTGTCATGCATTCAGACATTAGACTGATTACTTATTTGATGCTCAATGTTTTATGCTTTAGAGGGGTTGAGCATTCAGAGGATTATGTAATTTAGATATGAGTAATCTAAAAATTTCCATATACACCTACAAGTAAAAGTATATTAAAAGTAAAATATCTAAAAAACCACTACTTTAAATTTATATTATTTTTACTATGAGAAAGTGAATATTGCATTAATTTGTGAAGAAAATGTTACCTACATTTAACATTTCAATTTTGATTAACATTATTGAATGCAATATCAATGTAACAATTCATAATTATTCACAATTATGGTTACATAAATTATGAGACATAAGCATGCAATCCATTACAATATTGCAATAACTTATGGTTGCTGGAAACATTTATAATGGACTTGCAGAGAAATATTTATAGCTTATAAAAATTTACAATATAAGTCAAGCATAAAATTGAAAATTCAACTCACTTTCACATTTTAAAGCTGATTTATTGGCTAAGCCTCTACTACATACATCGCAAGTTGCGGCAGTGCTATAACATATGGATACAAATTGATGAGATGAATTCTTTTTGCTGTCTTTATCTTTGTTCTAAAATATTGAGAAAAAAGTTTAATAAACAAAAGTGCTTCAGTTTTATTTCTTAAATATTTCTGTGATTCTTTTTCAAGAAGGTCTTGATGCAAGAAAATATTGCTCGTAATAGCAGAAATCACATCTCCAAAAGTTTCTTTACCAACATATGTATTTTAGATATATCTTAATTTATGTCTATCATAAATTTAAGATACATTTTTTTTTCATTACTAGCAATTTTAAAAAGGGAAAAAAAAAAAAAAAACCAGATTCAGGGCTTTTGGTGTAGGAAAATAATTCAGCAGTAGCAAATTTCCCGAGATGTTATCCATTACCATTACAACAGTTTAATTTTCATGACTATTTATTACATCTTGAACAAATTGTGCTTGAGCAAATAAGCCAAAATTACCCCTATGCTGTTTTAAATAGCCCCAAGCTTATTTATTTAAGAAGCTAAAAGGAAGTATGAACACATCATATTTACTTTAATATTTTATAAAAAAAATTCAGAGCTTGATGTAGCTTTTCATTTATTTTTTAAAATATCTTTCTGTTTTTATAACAATAATCAATAATCAACAATAATCCTATAATCTAATAAAGTTAATGATAATTAAAAGTAACATTTTATTGTAACAAACTGTTAAAATAAAATTATAATTGTTGCATCAAAATGTGTTACATTTTTAGTGCTTTCTTCATTACATTACCAACAGTAATATATTTCATTTATTTACATGTTTCACATGAATATATTTAAATTTTTCCATACCTATCATATCAATTTAAATACAAGTCAAGACTATTAACATTAAAAATTCAAAATTATCTTTATGGATTGAACACATAAATAATATTCATAATACATGGATAATTATAACTCAAAACAACAAAGGATTAATATTTTTAGAAAACAAAGAATTTTTGTATTATCACAATATAACATGGATATTATGATAAAACATACCCAAACAAAATTTTATACTGTAAGAAAATGTGCAAATTGAATTACATTTCATAGTTAAATAATGTCCAGTTCAGAGAATTTGGAAAAAAAAAAAAAAAAAAATTAAGATGTTTATAATTTCTAGTAAAAATTGATGTATGAAACATGCTTACATCATTTAAATGCAATTCACTCAAGATATTTCACATGACACATAATTTTTGAATTTCAAATATTTTACTTAACAATTTATGATATAGCGAGGATATATTTTTTAAAAAGGAAACTTTTAAAATGACATGACTTCATACAAAAAATTTCAATATATAGCATTATCAGATTTTAGCTCAGCATATTAATTCACCAGGTGAATTTAATGCATCTGAAATTTAAAAAAAATATTTAATACCTTATATTCAAGATATATTTCAATGAGACATGAATTAAATACCTTTTTCTTCCTAAAAAATAAACTGCCTCTTTTCTTTCTTTTGCTGAAAGGTTTGTCATCTTCTCCATCTTGAGCCCCCGTTTTCAAAAGATTTCTAAAAATAAAAAAATAAATAAACCCATTTAATATTAGTCTGATAAAGATTTTGAAATATGTTACTATTGTTTGTCCTAATTTGAAAAATTGAACATGCTAAATTTTACAACTGGTTTCCTCATTACGTTCCTTTATTTTAGTTAGTCAAGAATAAATAATCAAACTTGCAATATGTAACAACATTTGAGATCCCAATGATGATAAAATTAAATATCTGAATAACAAATGTCATTCAACCATGAAAATAGGAATTGATTGTTAAATAACTAAGAAAACTTGCTAGTAATTCATCTTAATATAAAGTCATAGTATTTCATAGTTTACAAAATATGTTTCCACTAGTTTTTATTATGAAACTTTTCAGATTCATAACAATATTGGTTTGCTTTTTCATTGTGAAACATTTAAAAAGATTTAGATTTCATCGAAATGGCAGACAAGAAATAATTTTCTCAAATGTTGTTTAACTGAAATGAGAAATCTTCATGGAAGAGCTCAATCATGCATGAAAGGCATTAAAATTTTTATTAGCTACAAGATTATTTAACCCCCAAATATATTCATAAGAGTAAATAATGGAATTAAACTGTTTTCTTTTTACAAAAACCTTTCTACAAAGTAAATTATGTATTGAATTTTTTAACAAGGACATTTCTTAACACTTTTCATCTAATTTAATACACAAACTCATTTTTTTTTTAAATCTCTCAGTGATAACATCTATTTATTAATTAATCTGTTTGTTAAATATAAAAGTTTTTCATCCACAGCATTGCAAAAGGCAATTTCCTGAATTGGTTAATATCATTAATTTGATTATCTGTATAGCTTACATTGCTCTGTTGAAAAGTAATAAATTGTAGTATTTTATAAAAAATAAGGACTTCTACAGGGAAAAAAAATCTTCATGAACATATTCAAAAAGCTGTATAAGAACTACTGATGAAAAACCTTTTAATTTTGAGTTACGATGAATAAATAATAATAAAAAAAATGCTGGTATCCTACTCTCTACAACTATTTAAACACAAAGAAATTATAATCCTGATATATTCAATAAACACAAGCCACATGACATGCTTGTTTTTGGAAGTACAAGACCCAAAACCATTGCTCATAGATAACAAGTTCAGTTGCTCTATTTCCATCAGACTATCAGAGCTCCATTCTCATCACAGAAAAACTCCACAACCCCATTATAATTTATTACAAAAGGAAATGAACTTAATATTATATATATATATAAAAAAAAAAAAAAAAACTTTAACACTAGTAAAATGAAACAACTAAAAATAGTATAAATCCATGAGTACTCAATAAAATGAACAAAACATGCATACTTTGGTGTATATATGCAGGAAATAAATAGAATACGTTTTATATTGGATGGTACTGCTTTTGCTCCTGACATCAGAAACGTGGAGCAACTGGTAGAATAAAGTTGAAAAACAAATAACTGACTGCGAGTAGGTGGCTAGATCTACAAAAACTCATAACAGTGGCTGTATTGACAAAAAACTCTCCAATTCATGAACAGTTAAATTAAATTCTAAATACTCCATTAATTGTCTATTCTTCCATAATTTGAAATAAACATACTTGATTCAAATGGAGACTATGTAATAAAACCCACCACAACCACATATATATATGATAAGTTTGAAGCAAATCAAATCTACTGAAAATTTAAACAAAAGATTTCGATAATCTGAATGAATTTGTATAAGGAACAAAAGCAAATTCTCAAAATATATTACCAGCATTCAATTAAATTGAAGAAGTTAATCATATAATTTTAATAATTGATTTAAAAAACATCTACACAGTGTTTCAAAACTCAAGGGCAAAAATTTAAGGGGCAATAGAAAACCTCTAAACAAACAATTTTCACCATACAATGCATAGGCGGAGAGCAAGCATGATGAAACCAATGATTTAATGCAGTGTGGCAATGTACAGTAATCAGGAAAAGGCCATGCCTCCAGAAATCAATGGTAAAAATGAAGATGTGCTAGAAAACTCACACTTTATGCTTTCCATTATAGCACAATTTAGAGGTCCACCACTTGCTTTCCACCTATGCATTTTATGATGAAAATTGCTTGCTTAGATATTTTCTATTATTCCTTAAATTTTTGCCTACGATTTTCGAAACACCTTGTATAATTTCAGAAAAAAAGTTGTCTAGTGAAATAATAGCATCCACATATCCACATTTAAAAGTAACTAAAATATTTTAAAATCTTTATCCACGATAACTATCAATGGAAAAGTTAAGACAAAATAAAATATAATCAATGATAACTGTTTGAATACAGGTACAAAATATAAAAAAATAAAATTAAAGGTTCTTTTCATTACTTTTATAGGAACCAACACAAAAACAATTGTTAAAATTGATTAGACTTGAAAGAAATTCTAAAAAATGAACCCAATGAAAATTTTCAAAAAGTTAGTTTACATTTCATTTATATATAATATATATAGCAGTAATACATTACAAAAACATATATTACTGTTCATATAAAAAACAGTATTATATTTCTTTACTGAAAATGTTCATTAATTAAGGCTAAATTTTAAGAAAAAATATTTCATAAAAAACATCTTGATAAAAATTATAATAAATATTATAAAACACAAAGATTTGCATCTATTTAATTTACGATTCCATACTATTGTCATAGCTTAAAAATAATCTCCAATCAAAATTTATACCTAAAGATATACTTAAAAAACCCAAGCTAATAGTGTAATTTCCTACTGGAAGAAATAGAACCTATTTTTGAGAGATGTGTATGAATTGCAAAACATCATTAATCTAAAACAGTAGCTATTCAACTGAAAAAACGAGGGCAGAAACTTTAATAAATTTAAAGAAATTAAACCATTTTTCTACCCAAAATATCTGCAAGCAGAGCATTTTTAAGAATTCATCTAAAGGTAATATTTCAGAGTTCTGAAACTTGTATAGAAGTTAATCTTTGCAAAATTATTACAGAATATTTTGAAATGATTTTTCTAGGTACATATAAAAATGCTGCTTATGTCAAAACCAGCATATAACCATTACAGAATACAAATTGACAAAAATAATGGATTAATAATTAAAAATAAATACTGTTTGAAATAAATAAGCAAATGAATAAATTAAAGAAAAAAATGCTTACTCTCGAAGCAAACCAGCTAATGAAAAGGTACTTAACCTTTTACTATTTACATCTTCATGCTCTTCATCATCTTCATGCATAATCTCAATACATGAACTTCTAACATTTTGAAATGAGAAACGATTCCTCCCAAATGAGCTAAGGATATCATGCAAGATAATGGTAAAAGAATCATGCACATACACATAAAACAATAATGTGTAATAAATTAAAATAACAAATTAAAATGTCTCCAAAAATAATTTATACTTGAATAACATTCAATACATAAGAAACAAACCATAAAAAGGAAAAGGGAAAGTATACAGAATTTCTACATGTGAAAATGGCTTTAATTTCAATGACCATTTTATATTCAGAAAGAGCATGCAGAAAATAAGCAAAAATTTAAATAAAAAAAATTTAAATTACAATTACTCAAAAAAATTGATAAGAAGTAAAAATTGCATTAAAGACTGATAAACTATACTATTCAGATGTACATTTAGTTATTTTTCTTTGATTTTACATATTTGTTTTATATAAAAATTTTTTTACCTGTCCCTACTATCTCTTCTATGAGCTGTAAAAGAAAGAAAAATAATTAACATCAAAGGCAGAATAAATAACTTATTCTAAAAATGATTTTTCAAAAATTTAGTAAAATAAAAATGCCTAAAATAAAACTATTTCAAATAATTTATTTTATTATAACAATTTGAGAAGTAAAATGTTGACAGTCATTAAATTGCAAATAAAATGATTTGATGTCACTTCTTGTATCTTGAAATCTTACAAGTAAACAAATTTTTTGACCTAGGTACATCCATTAAAGAAAGGTTTCACTGTAATTTTAAATATTTATGTAGAAAAATAAGCTGATTTATACTAGGTTAAAGACATTTAATTACATAATATTACTATGATTAAACCTCCGTAGAAGGCTAACAAATA
The DNA here is from genome assembly GCA_019974015.1 of Nephila pilipes. Lineage (NCBI taxonomy): Eukaryota > Metazoa > Arthropoda > Arachnida > Araneae > Nephilidae > Nephila > Nephila pilipes. The sequence goes on along the minus strand of BMAW01001297.1, from coordinate 114,567 downwards.
GAAATTTAAAAAAATATTCAAGTTTTACAGCTCGCAACCTGATTTTGGCACTTTAAATTTAAGTTTTATACCTAAAAATTCATAAGTAAATAGGACTGAAAAAATGTCACTGATTTTTTGGGATATTTCTTCAGACTCAATTTTTAATTAAAAATCAATGTTTAAATTGAGAGGAAATCGATGTTCCAGGTGTACTTTAAACATATTTAAAAGTCAATCTTGTAAGTAAAATGTCTGAGTTTGAATATGTATGCTGTGAATGGCAGCACAGGCTAACGCAAGATGATGTATATATTTCCATCTCATATTTTGAAACTGTCGGGAATGTAGAGTTGTAGTTGTGTTTGGTGTGTAATAAATGTTTTGTTCAGCAATGTGTCACATCTTGTTTTATTCAGTATATATTTAATCTGTCGAGATCTGACATTGAGTAGATGTCAGCCCTACTTTAATATTGTGAATTGCTCAGTTACAGAGCGTAGCTCTACATAATTTCGGTAGTTGGTAGATTATTTTGAGCCTGATATGGATGCGACACAGCTAAAAACACAACGAAAATCACTTTGCACATTGTTTATTGTCTGTGCAAATGAAATTGATGCTGAGTTTATGTAAGAAATTCCAGATGTCAAGCAACTTTCGATTTTGAAATCGCAGATTGGTGACAAATTTACGCGCTTAGAAACAAGTCTAAGAGATATTACGGATCCTATTTTGCAAGATGATGCTGATGTTGAAAATGTTTACAAAGAGGATTTCCAGTCAACTGAGATCTAATGAGATCAATATTACAAGCTGAAAACTAAGATTGAAAACATAATGGATAAACCAACTGGCTTGCCAGAAACAAGACTTCTTGAAAAGAGAACTTTTAAACTCTCGAAAATTGAGATAAAAAAAAATCAACGGTGATGCAAAAGAGTACTTGGTATTTTGGAGTCACAAAGACGGAAGTTTATTCGATCATGATAAATTTCAGTATTTATTGCAAGCGGTAGTGCCGAATTCGAAAGCGGCGAGGGTAATTGAAAGCTTGACAGCCACCACATCCAATTATCCAAAAGCGATCGAGCAAATCAAAGAATGATTCGGAAGAGAAGATCTGCTAGTCTAAATTTACATGCGATATTTATTGTTGATGGTGACGAAGAACGCAATTGCCGGACAAAGGAAAACAGATTTGCCAAGACTGTATTATGATTTAGAAGGAAAGATCTGGTATCTGGAAAGTTTAGGAAAGATGCAGGAGAAATACGGAGATTATCTAACACCACTTGTTGAATCTTGTCTTCTTGAAGAAATTTTAATGGCGTGGGAAAGAGATTGCAACTTGAAGAAAATTCGTTAAAAAAATCTGATGCTATTTCTAAAATAAGAGGTGCAGAGTGAGGAGATGATTGTGCTCGCCCATGCCGGGTTTGGAGTGAATCCTAACGTAAAGAAACAAGATCAGGAAGATAAAATTTACAATCGTCCAATCGCTGCGTCATTGGTAAACACAAACAGGAATAATATAAGTAAACGAAATTTTCTGTGTGTTTTTTGCAATAAGAAACATCCTTCCAAGAATTCATAAATAGATTCCTATTTAGAAGCTAGAAGAATGCCTTTGGATGTGAAGAAAAAATGTTTATGAATTTGTTAAAGAATAGAGCCTGTTTTTCATGTTTCTCTGTCACTCACTTTTCCAAGTTCAGTAGAGTAAAAAATTCTTGCTTATATTGTGCCAAGCCACACCATTATTTGATATGTGATCATCCTAAAGTAAGTGGCAAACCAGGCGCGATTGAAACTAATTCATTGTCTAATAGTTGTATTAAGCATAACATTTTTCTCATGACTTTTATTGTAAAAGTAAAGATGAATAACAGAGTAGAAACATTCAGAGCTCTCATCGATAGCGATTATCAGTATTCTTATATCTCCAAGCATGCAATCGAGAAAATGGGTATTATATCAAATAATGAAATAAAAAATGCAGCATATGTAATTTGAGGGGAGAGAAATGCAGAATCAGATGGACCATGTTTATGAATTATTTATTAGTTTTTTAGATGAGTCATTCTCTTTGCCCATTACGATATTTTGGCAAGAAAAGATTTGTAGGAATGTGCTAAAAGTTAGTCATTTATCCGTTATAAGAGAATTGAACGAAAAATGGATTATTTTGTCGGATTTAGAAACAGATGATTAATAAAATAAATTTGTTGCTAGGAGTGGATGTTGTTGGAATTTTGTTTAAACAGGAAATGTCTAGAATATATGATACTGTTTTGAATGTTATTTCTTTCTTGTCTATTAATGAGTTGTAAGATCTCGACAGTATTGGTATTTATGAACCAATCCAAAGGTTAAGTGAAATTAAAGAGCATTTAAAAGTGATGCTGGATTTTGAAAGTAGTATGAAATTTCTGCCGGATGGTAGATATGAACTTTGTGTGCATTTTATATCAAACACAAATGTGTTGCCTTCCAATAAAGAATTGACATGAAAACGGCATAAAAAATGTGCTAAGGTGCATAACAGGATGGGCTTCTAGATGATTATAAAGCTGTACTTAAGGAATAGAGGGAATTAAAAATAATAGAAAAAATCGAAGATGGAAAAGAAGCTTCTCATTTTTTGCCACATTGACTGGTTGTGAAAACTGATAGTATAACCACTAAAATAAGGACAGTTTTTGATGCTTCATATCGAGAAACTGGAATGAGTTCCTTAAATGATTTATTATATAAAGGTCCAAATTTAATTGAACAGATACCAGATATTATTAATAGGTTTAGAAGCTATCCTATTGGGATTTCTGCAGATATTGAAAAGGCTTTTCTTCAATTGGGAATTGCCCCAGAACATAGATTTTTTGAGGTTCCTTTACCCTATAGGAAGTGAACAGGTTGTATATCAACATTGTTGAGTAGTCTTTGTGGTAGCTTTGTACTGGTTGTGGAATAAAAGAAGTTGGTCAGTTTTTGTATCGAAAAGAGGTAAAGAAATAAAGATGCTCTTTCCAAGAAGTGACTGGTGATATGTACCAGGAAAAATTAATCCGGCTGATCTTATTTCTCAGGGATGTTCACCTAGTCATTTAGTCAAGTCACATTGGTGGGAAGGTCCTTCTTGGTTAGTAGAGTCAGCAGACACCTGACCTGTCATTGAATTAAGTAATTGTAAAACTTCCAAAATCTTTTCAGAATGGAAAAAGGTTTGCAATTGAGTAATTTAAATTTCATGGAAGTAAAGTACAATAATATAATCAGAGTAAAAACTTGAATAACAGAGTATAGATTCTCCCCTTCTTCTATCACCAATTCTACTGTGTAACAATCGTATCTTTACGCAAAGACTTGTACAGCACTTACACATTGAGAATCATCAGGCTGGAACACAGTTTGATTCTCAGCATCATTTGTGAAAAGTATTGGATTTTAGGTGGAAGGAGAACTGTCAAGAAAATATGGAATACTTGTGTTAAGTGCCAATGATTTTAAAGTAAATCTCCAGGGACTGATCCAGTCTCACTACCTTCTGATCAAGTTGAAGAAGCAGCTGTGTTTGAAGTGGTAGGTGTAGATTTGGCTGGCCCCTTGTACATAAAACGAGGTAGTAAAGTTTGGATTGTCTTTTACGTCTGTGCCTTTTACAGAGCAGTACATCTGGAATTAGTTTCTTCACTCTCTACTGATGCCTTCTTGTTATCATTTTGCTGTTTTGTGGCTAGGAGAGGAAGATTTCAAGTAATATATTCGAAAAATGGTACAAATTTTAGAGGTGCATATAATAAATTGGCTGAAATCAATTGGAATGAAGTTCCTTGCTATACAGAAATACAATCTATATCATGGAAATTTATACCTCCCACAGTGGCTTGGTGGGGTGGGTTTTGGGAGAGGCTTGTGAGGACAGTGAAGGAGCTTTTAAGGAGATCCTTGGGTAAAGCCATATTCACATATCAAGAGCTGGTGACAATCTTACGAGAGAGTGAAAAGGTCATGAACTTGCATCCATTAACGTTGTCACAAAACAACTCAACTCTACGAGAATTTTCTGGCTGAGATTTTTTGAAAGTGTAGTTTTTTTTGTATTAGTGAATAAATCGAATTCTATATAGATCGATGTGCTGAATTCTTTGTGAACTTGATGATTACTTCATGGTAATTTATTAGAACTTAGATACTTTAGGATATGATTAATTTTAGTGTCGAACTTCAGACATAGCAATCTGTAAGTAGATGCACTTTTTATTTTTTTTTCCTGATTTATTACTGATAATGCAGATTGCCATGACAAACATATCTCTCCTAAGACATGCAAGATCTCATCCCAATTCCACCAGTAATTTTTCTTTTTGACAGGTCAACTATAGAAGTTAAAGATTTAGATATGCGGGATGCTAATCACTATCACAAGAGATTAAGATTTTGAGTGAAAGTAACAGAACATCGAAGGTGGTTTAGGAACAAATATTTGGGTCTGTTAATTCACTAGCAGACACAAAATCCTCAGATGTGTAACATTCATCAAGGGCATATCATCTTGATTGGTGACGATGTAAAAAGATGTCTTCAATGGCCTCTGGCCTGAGTGTTAGAATCAATTCCAGGTAAAAATGGACTAGGGAGAACTGTTAATTTAAAGACTCAATCTAATACACTAATTCGCACCAATTCAATGCGTATTTCCCCTAGAAGTTAGTGCAAATGACTGGAAAAGTTTACAGCTTCAAGGGGATCAACTGACTGAGTCAGCAAAATCTACAAATCCGGATTCTTCAGAGGTTAATCAACCTCTAAAAACCAGACATGGTCATGCTATAAAGAAATCTATGAAGCTGAACTTGCTGACTATAAGAGATGTTTTGAGTAGCTATCCAGCTCCTTTTAAAAGGGGGAGGATGTTGCGAATGGCAGCACTTTGTCTACTAATGAGGAGCAGAACAGGCTAACATGACATGTTCTTATTTCCATCTTATATTTTGTAACCGTCGGGAATGTAGAATTGTAGTGTTTGGTGTGCAATAAATGTTTTGTTTTACTATGAGTCACATCTTGATTTATTCAGTATATATTTAATTAATCTGTCGAGATCCGACATCGGGTAGATGTCAGCCCGACTTTAATATTGTGAATTGTTCAGTTACAGAGTGTAACTCTACAATGTAAAATAAATCCTAAAAAGCAAAATTTAGCAAACATTATTTTAAGCCGATTTCTTTCTTACAACAAAAATATTGCAAAGGAAAATTACATACCTATTTCTTGAATCTCTTGAGCGGCGACAATAGATGGGGTTGAAACTGATTTCTGAAGTGTAGAACGAGGAGCTATTAACCATTCTTCTTTGTTTTTCTTATTGCCTAATGTAATTAGAGAATGCTTCTTCACAGCTTTGGGCTATAATAAAAGATATTTTACAAACTCCATACAACTGTAAATAAGATTACAAAAACTATATTGCTACATATTAGTTAATGAGTTTCTTTAATCTATAGTACTACCTTTTAAATTAAAAAAAATTGTTTTATTAAACAGAGCAAATGTTTCTGAATCTTATAAAAGAAATTATTCAAAGATATTCCCAACAGAATGGAAGCTATTAAAACATATCAAATGATAATTTAGACAGATGTCATTTCTCAGGCAACAGCCATTTTCTTTGTTGATAATGGTTTGGTTTGATTTTTCTTATATTCAAATATTGAATGCAAGCCTCAAGTATTATTATTCTTATTCCAAATATTAACTACAACTTCTATTAATCTATAATTGTAACTCGTACTTTTGTTTTGTTATGTTGATTTGTGAAGTTGAGAGTTAGTTTTCAGCCATTTCATATTCTGAAGTAAGCTTTAAATCAGTAATTTAAACTGAAGTAATTTTTTTTACTTTCTAAATTTGAAAGATGAGTTCTGTTGATTCTATCAGAAGATCGTTAGGTAAACATGCGGTGAGTGAGTGAGTGTAAAATTTATTGGCACAAGAGCCAGATATGGCTATGCTGTGCCAAACAAGATTTAACTGTGGTCTAGATGAGAAGAAATTGTGGAAAAGATTTATAGATAACTTTTTCAAAAAAGCTGCACATAACACATCAATCAGTAACTCCCGAGACTAACATTGAAAACAACATTTGTTTTTGCAAAATTTTTTTTATTCATCAACATAACACCTTTTGTTAATCACCTTATAGGGTGATACAATCGTTCCAGCGCTTTTCCACAAATCTTTTTTTTTTTTTTTCCCCTTCAAAAAAAAAATTTTTTTGTTTCTTTTTCTTTTTTTTTCGCAAGAAATCTTTTTTGTTGCGAGTAAATAGCGACAAACAGCTTTCTGAATCATCGACTCGTTGCTGTTTTTGTTCCATCGAAAGCAATCGCGGCACCCACTTGGAAAAAACCTTTTTCAGTAAATACACTTCCATATGATATCTGTGTCATCTCAGCAATCTCACGGAGCTTCACTTTACGATCTTTCATTATAATTTTTGTCACTTCACTCACATTTTCTGGTGTAACGGCTTCCACAGGTCTACCCGAGCGTTCCGCGTCATTTGTGTCGGTACGACCACATTTAAACTCGGCAAACCACCGACAAATCGTTGCTTTTGATGGACAAGAGTCCGGGTAACATTTTTCAATCCATTGTTTCGCTTGCACAGTGTTTTTACCCATTAAAAAACAATGTTTTATCAGAACACGAAACTCTGTTTCTTCCATTTTTTAAACAAACTACAAAACGACTTTACTCCAACCTCGATAACTCAGCTGTTTCTGGTCCGATCGACTTAAAATTTTGACACGTTTCAAGCAAAGGTTAGTACTCTAGAAAGACCTGGTTACTGGTTTACTATGAGCGCCATCTCTGGGTTAGTCTCGGGAGTTATTGATTGATGTGTTAATACATGTCACTAGCAGTAAGAGATCCAAAATTCCTAATTATAATAAATCCAATTAAAAAAATTTTTTTTTTCCCAAAATTGTTTATTGGATATGCTTTTTATTAATAAAATATCTGTTTGCTGATTCCCAAAAAATTTGCATTCTAGGAAACAATGCAAAAAAAATTAAGACAGTTTAAAAATGCATATGATATTGCTTCATTTTTTGGCTTTTTAAAAAGGTATGTGACCCCTTAGAAGAAATTTAAAAAGCAAACATTTGGCAAGATGACTGAACTGAATTATATTTACAACTTTATAATTTGTTGAAAAGCTATCAAGTAGGAAAAATAATTCAAAATATTCTAACAAAGTTTTAAACTATAAATTGCCAATACTCAAACTTACATAGAAATCAACATGTTATATATGTTATTAATAATTGAGGTTTTATATTACTACTAGAATAAGGAAAAAAATTGCAAGAAACTAATAATAATTTCTAAAAAACTCAAAACAAAATTTATATGCTGTTAAAAATATACATTAATTTTAAGAAAAAAAACCCTCTGACCTTTTAATAAAATGAAATTTCAGATATTAGCCTATAACTTTTAATACTAAATTAAAAAGTGAAGTAAATAATTAATTTAATTTTGTATTAAAATGGTTTATGTTTTGGTTATCTACTTATAATGAATTAAGTAGATAATTATGAGTAGATAACCAAACTATTCATTAATAAATTATATTAAGCTAAAAAAGAAATGACAAAAAAAAAAAAAAATGAACAAAAATCTTTCAATAGGAAATATTTAAAAAGGAAAAGTCAATGATCTTTTCAAGACGAGAGCATTTTTAGTGCAGGAATTCTTTCACAACTTGAAAATTAACTAACAATTAAATATTAAATACATGTTGCATATATATTTATAACAAGAATAGAATTATAAACTGAAGTTGACTAATTGAATTTTCTGGAATGCAGAGCAACAAAGGCTGTAATCTCTGAGCAACTCTCCAAGTTTAACAAACACCAAAGAATTTTATTCTTTGAGAAAAAATTCTAAACATAGCCTCTTTCATCACAACCTTATCCAAAAGACCTGTGAAAGTGACATATATATCAACGATCGATATTTAAAAGATTTCTTAGATTGTCTTAATTGCAGACCAATGAAATATCATCCAAATCATTTACTTAGTTTTTACCCAATTAGATAATATATCAATATTCGGGATGTTCCCTAAAATTTCAAAATACTTTCTTAAGTAAAAATTCTTTCTTGATATGCAAATATATATATATAGTTATTATAGATATTTTCTGAGGTTAAACGATCAATATTTACATCAAATTCTGTTAACAAACATGCAAGTTTATTTGCTTAGTCATTCCAAAAAATTTTTTAACTTCCCAGAATCGAAAGAAAAATTGACCACATATTTCAACGGACAAAATGAAAATCTTAGTAACAAATGTATAAATAATTTTTGAAAATTTTATTGAAAAATTTTGGAAAGTATATAAAACTGACTAATTATCAGATAATATGAACAGATTGGTGTTACTCTCTCATTTCGTCTAAAACTTCTCAAATTGCCAACATGAAATAGAGTAGATAAGATTTATGTTATGTCCAAAAGAAGCATTTAGAGCAGGGGTCGCCAAAGTGGTCTATATAGACCCCTACGGGTCTATTTAACAACAGTAGGGGTCTATCTGACCCAAGGGGTCGAATGGGGGTCTATTGGGACTCGAAGGAAAAACAGTTCTTAATACGCAAATCACACATACCTAACTACGTACGTAAAAATTTAAAATATTTTTATAATTGACTTAATATTATATTCTTTATAGAAAATAAAATAATAAATCAGAAAACAATCTGCCCCTTTTTTCCTTATGTGTTTTCGTATGTATACCGTGACGTCACAACTTGACCTTGTGACCAGTTTGTGAAACTTTACGACCTTGTGACCAAAAATAAGTGAAACTTTACGAAATGGCTCAGCCATTTATGCTGGCGTTTCCAAGTTTGTATATGGTTGAAGCCGGTTTCAGTCACGTTAATTCAATTTTAACTAAAAACAGAAATAAATTAAATGTGGAGCTTCGAGGGGATTTACGGTTAAAATTGACTAATTTCGAACCCAATATAGCGAACCTTGCCGAGAAACACCAGGCACACTCATCTCATTAAGAAGTAAAAAATCTGTAGCTACTTTACTTACTGTTTCTGATTTATTAAATATTTAGACTAATATATAGTTTTATTTTAATTACCTGAAAATTACCTTTGTGGGGGTCTATGGAGATTTCGAAAAATTATATAGGGGGCGATGATCAAAAAAGTTTGGCGACCCCTGATTTAGAGTAACACCTGCTATGGAAGCAATGTGTTGAACTTTAGATGCATCTGTAGCTGGTATGAAAAAATCCCAAATCTGTGTCAAAACTGGAACTGAATGAAAATTGAAGTCAACACATTTATTTTTCAAGGGAAATTTTTTTTTAAGTACCTTATTTGAAAGAGAGTTCATTAAACAAAGTAGAAAAAAAATTCTGAATGAATTAAAAAGGAAATAAATTTAAATCATTAGCTTAAGCACTAAAACATTGACTCTAATATGCAGATGAAATAAGTAAGGCTATGGCAAATATATGACAAAGAAAAATTTGTGAATGTCATTGTGTGCAATAGGAATAAAAATAATTTGTATCAACATACAAATACCTCTGTAATACTTATTGATAAAGAACGAGACTGATTGGAGGACATTACATCATTCATGCTTTGCACTGAATCTTGTAACTGGTTGCAAAACATGAAAACATCTTCTCGACTTCCAGCTAGAAATAAATTTAATAACATATACTTAATTTACTATTAATAACATATACTTGATAAAAAATTAATTATTGCCATTAATGAACTAAAAAATTCTGATTCCTATGTTAGACAGTAATGAATTCAAATATTAGGCAGTTCTGTATCAATTAAAAGATAATTTTTTTAATATATTTTAATATTAGTGAAAAGAGAAAAAAAGATCATTAATTAAAACAAGTTCATCAAATATAGACCACATAATTTATATTAATAAAACCCATCATATGAAATTTTAAAATGTAATTTAGCTGTTAAAATTTTAAAATCTTAACAGCAATTTTTGACAATTGTGACAAAAATAATATTTCAATCATTTTATAGATTCCAATTAAAATAGAAAATATTTAACAAGTCTTAAATTAATAAACACTAAAGTGCAACTGAATTAGGGATAACAAGTTAATAAATTGGACCTCCTTTGGTCTTGATAATGGCTGTCACATGACAACACAGATTCAACAAGTTTGCAGAAGCATTCCATAGGAATGGCTTACCAAACATCAGCTAGAGCTCTCCATTATTCAATAAGGTTCACTTGCATTTTGTGATGGGCTTTTATACCTTTTTCCAAAGCATCCCAAAGATGCTCAATAGGATTTAAGTCTGGGCTTCTAGGTGTTCAATTCATAATAGATGTCAGAGGAATGCTCATCAGCCAAGACCTGTAGAGGTGCAGTTGTTTTGTTCAAATACTTCATTTCCATGTGGATGATAGCACAAAATAAGTGGATAGAGGTGATTGCCCTGCAACTATGTACCAAATCGCAGAAAGGAAGGTTGGTACAAGTACCAAAGATCTCCCAAAAACTGCCAAGAGAAAACACCCCAGACCATGACTGAGCCACCACAGTGAAGTGAGTGTTGCTTGGTTCATTTACTGACTGTATGAGTGGCCCTCTGATTCAGCTAAATGGTAATTTGAACAAATGTTTAATTTTGCTGGCTATGTACAATATGACAGAGCTGTCTCGCACCATGTTTCTTCAAGACTAACTGTCCTTTGCAGTTTGCCCGATCACTAGTATTTCCCCCCTACCATCCACATAAACTTGGTATACTCTTGACACTGTTGACCTCAAAAATTCTAGTTCTTTAACGAGTTCTGAAATTGAATGGTTCATGTGTTGAGCATTTACTATTTGTTTGCATGCAAATGAAGGCATCTAATTCAGTTTAGTTTAGTTTTTATTAACGTCGCACTAGAAGCAACACGAGGGCTATTGGTGACGGACCTCGTAATTTTGAACCACGGTCAAGTGACGAGGACGACACTTGAGCTGGCACCCCCTCTCCTAACATCCACACCACACTAATGGGAGGACTTTGGGCCCCGAACAGATTTAACGTGCATCAGCCCCGGCTACACGGCGGGTCTTTGGTGGCCAAGGATCAAACCCGCAACTGAATGAAACCCGCCAGCCGCTAGTCCATGACCTTGACCACTAGGCTACAGTGGCCCGCATCTAAATCAGAAGTTTTACCAGTACTGACAATTGAAACAACTGATTAACAACTACAATACTAGCTACATATGCAGCTACCACAGTGCCCTCACGTGCACATAAATGAGGTGCAACACTACACAATTTACATAGCATTGTCTGCGGAGTAATATTACTCATGTACGTGGCATTCCTCAAGCCACACATGCCACTCGAGTGGTGCTAAATGAGTAACAACTAGAGACTATGGCTTCTCGCTACAAGAAGTTGCTTCATCAACATGAATATTTCATCTTGAAAGTCCTCCAATGGAATTCATGTGGCCTCTCCAGGACTAAATTTGTTGAAATGCAGAAGATTTTAGTGGAAAGGGACATGGATGTCCTGATGGTCCAAGAGGCAAACATCAATAAGCAAAACATAAAATATTACGACATTACAAACTACAAGATATTTGGACTACAAAAGAAAAGACAGATAGCCTGTGGTATACTTGTTATAGTACAGCAGAGTTTAACATCTTCTTTTAAAATTATAAAGGAAATGAATGATCAAGACTTTGCAGAAATAGTGGATATTACTTTGTGGAAGAAAAATGTACAATTTAGAATTCATGGTATCTACAGCCCTCCAAAATACAAAAACTTAAATTTAGCATTTTTTAAAGCAACAATGTGTCTAATATTATGGGTGATTTCAACACTGCTATACCTAATAATGCGATTGTAATATGCATAACTCCAGTTATGAGCAATGTATATTACAATCGTGTCGAAGAAATAGTGGAGGACTAGGCAGATTCAAATGGACTGGTCATTTTATATAATAAGAAAGACCCTATGACTTTTATTCACTATGGTGGAGGCTCAACAAACCCAGATCTTGCTATGATTACCCAAATTTAGTCGATGGATGTCGGAAATTTGTACCGGGTGATCCAGGTGGATGACATAGAATGACTTAATAGCATCTAATTCAGGGGTAAACATATATTTAACACATCCGAGAACTCTATGGAATTTTAAAAAGGCAAATTAATATGGTTTTTTATCTGACTTGGAAAATTTTGTGAAAGATATCCCAAGATGCTTCCCCTCATAAGCTTTATTCCAACTTTATGGAGTCTTTACTAAAAAGTGCTAAGATGAGTATCCCAAGAGGACATTTATCCAAATTAAAACCCTTTTGGAATGAGGAGCTCTCCATACAAAGGAAAAAGATAGATGCTGGAGAATGGAATGGTGGGTAAGTCTCCAGAAGAATACAGGCTGGTAGTGATTGAATGAAAAAGGGAGTGTGCATTAATGAAACGAAAAGACATGTAGGCTAAACAAAAATCTAGGAATATACTACTGAATAAAATGGATTATAGAACAGATAGTGAGAAAGCCTATAGACTTTTGAATAAATTAAACAATGTTAAAAAAGATTAACTTACACATCCAATGAAAATTGGAGATGTGATGACTAATAATAGAAATATAGCAGAAAAATTCAATAAACACTTTCTGAATAAATATATCTATCACAGAGGAGACGAAGTTAAAATGACAAGGTTATGAACAGTGCTGATACTACAGCTCAAAAGAGAATTTTGAATGAAATTTTCTTTTGACTTTTTGGAATGAGAAGACCAGGGTACCAGCTGATTGGATTAGGGGCCATTGTCATTCCTATTCATAATAAAGGAAAACCAATTGATGACTTAAATTCCTATAAACCTATTTCCCAGACTTCAGTATTGGTAAAAACATTTGAACAAATGTTAACTAATAAACAAAAGTTTTTCTTGGAGTCTCCAGAAATCATTGATGAAGAACAAGCTTTTTTTAGAAATGGTATGTCTGCCTCTAATTCTATCACGAAATTTGTTCATGCCATCAAATCAGGTTTCCATACTAGGAACAGCTCCTTAGCAGTATTTGTGGATTTCCAGGGTACTTATGATACAATTTGTAGGAAAAAACTCTTAAGTAAATTAAGAGGTCATGGAATAGAGGAAAGGATGCTGAGCCGGATTGAAAGATTTGAAGCACAAAGACGGGCCAAGACTAGTTGGAATCTTATAGAGTCCAAATACAGGTAGTCTAAGACTGGCCTACCACAGAGATCAGTAAGTAGGCCCATACTTTTCAACTTATATGTTAATGATCTTATCAAGAGATTGAAAGAGGTTGCAAATATCCAGGTGAGCATGTTTGCTGACGATTTAGTTATGTGGACAGAAACAAGTAACCATCGAGACTTTCAGTGGCACAGACAGCAATTTAAGAACAGTATGAATGGAAGTTCTCCAAATATGGGCTATGAATAGTCATATGATCATCAACAAATCAAAGACTATATACTAGTTTTTTACTTTGAGACATGCCTTGGCAAATTTTGATACGTATATATATTGATGGCTCCAAACTAAATGAAAGCAATGAGACAAAAATACCTTGGAGTTACAATGGACAGAAAATTAAATTTTTCGGAACATATCAGACACACTGTGACTAGAGTTGATAAAAGATTACCCATTTTAAAAAGACTTTCTGATGCAAAATGGGGTTGCACCCAAGATATTCTAAACCTCACATATAATACTTGTATAAAACCAATTCTTTGGCCCCACAAAATAAGGTGGATAACTCTGAACGAGGCACTTCATTTAATCTCATTTAATCTTCATTTGTGTCAATCCTGATAGTAGCTTTTCAGTCCTATACTTAAAACCCACTAATTGCTGTTGAAATAAAGAAGCAAGTAGTTAATACTCTTGTTATGATGAAAGCTTCTCAGAGAGCAAACTGGATGAATGATTGGTAAAAGAGCCTTCTTAAAAACCAGACCTCTCTAGTCGAGGTTTGTGAAAGGTATTTTGAAGGATTTAGATCTAGATGTTCCTATTGAAAATTCTAATATACTAGCTAACACATTAAATTTTTTGAAAATACCTAACAATTTAAATTAGCGTGGAAATAGAAAAAAAAAAAGGACACTAGATATTTGAGCCATATGTAACAACAACATAGCGTTGTCTATTCATTATTCAGTGACATTTCAGAGTATGAATCATTTATGAAAATTTATCCCTTTATATCATCACTAGAAAACTCAAGTTTTAAATTCATACTTTGGATTACACTCAAACTTAACTGTTTCATACATTGAATATCTTGAATAAAATTAAGATATAGTAATTATACTTAATTTGGTATGCTTGAAATACGTGAACACATTGATCAAATAGTCATTAACACACAATATTTTTAAAAATTGGTGATAGATTGATTAGCAAAAACGTAATCACTTGCATATTATTATAAGATTTCAGCTTACGATAGCAAAAAAAGGTTACTAGTTTGCAAAATACTTGTATCAAATACTTATTCTAAATCTCTTAATGATTCATAATACTCTGCAAATTTGATTTAAAAACTAAATTTGAAAACACAGATGTATTGACAACATGAAAACTATTTTCATTTGATTAAGTTATCCTACAGTTATGTTTTTTTAATTAAACATTGCACTAACTGTATAAATGTATAAAAGTGATTTTATGCTAGTCAGATGGAAAAAAAGGTTACATTGGTCCGGGGCACTTCCCAAACTTATACCTTCTCTCTTACTACAACTTTCAAATCCTGTTATCTTGTTCAACCCCAATGCTCAATACAAAATAGTCTCTTAATTGAATTAAAAACCTTAAATATAGATACTCAGCCATTACTTCATTAATCAGGAAATGCAACTTTCACTTCTGCTTTCAGAAATTAAGGAAAACATACACATTACAATTTACTTATCCAATTCTTATAATCTTATTGAATTTATATGACCTTGAATTTACAAATGACATATATAGATCTTCAGTTTTTTAAATACAAATTTTATTATTTTGTTACTACATTATAAACTATTAACAGAAAGAAAAATTAAAGCATGTCATACTTGTAATTATGTAATAAACAAATATTGAAATACTTTATAATCACAATTTTTTTTTTTATCATTAAATGTGTCATATCAAACCTCTTAACTTAAAATTTATCAAAATTGCAAGGATTATCGAAGTACAAACATACCAGAGAAACTTCGCTGTTTTTCTTTAATGCCTTCTGGAATACTATCAGAGCTTCCCTCTTTAACATTTGAAAATCTATTGTGGAATAATAATTGCTCTGTTGTAGTATTGATTACATGTTCCAAATCTGTTACTAAGACTCCTAGACTCCAACTAAAGAACAAACAAGAAGAAAAAAAATTACTAACAGACAAGCAAATTAACATATGTACAAATAAATAAAAAAATGTTTAAATATTTCCATTTAGAATGAACTCTGGACTGTTAATCTAAATGGATTAAGATGTCTGAACGTCATTAAATTATGTTTTATTCTTCAAGGCATAACAATTGAGGAAAAATGGTTTACCAAGTGTGAAAAAATTTATTATATGCTTTAAAAAAAGGACTAATGTAAAATTTACCTTGAACACACACACACACACTATATATATATATATATATATATATATATATAAATACAGTTAAATAAGGATGCTTAATTTTGGAAATAAAAATGGTATTTTTTTAAATTTTAAAATTAGTTGGTTGTGCAGAATATTAGAATAATCAACAGCCAAAAAGAAATTTTTGTTGTTCTTTTCGAACTTGAACATAATTAAAGAAGAAACTTAATATCCAGGCAAGGCTGAATCTAAATTAAATTTCTCAATTTAAAAAAATAATTAGAAAAAGACAATTAATTGAGAACTAAGTCAAATATTAAGTGTATTTTCAAGTTTTTTCCCTTAAAAACATTGTATTTCTGAACTCAGGAAGATTTTATAATAATTTTAAATGTGTAATAACAAATTTGGTGTACACTAAAAAGAAGATAAGATTTTAAAATAACAATTATTTTTAGAATAAACATCAATATTGAATCATATACACTGACAAACATGTAAATTTATTCTTTTAATAACAAATAACAATGAGAAATTAAGACAATATTAATTGTAAATGTGGACTAAATTTCAAAATGCCATTAAAACATTTTTAATAATATTGCCATCTTCATTCCAAAAAAAAAAAAAAAAAAAAAAATCTTGTTTTTTATATAGAGATATTTTATTTATTAGTAGAGGGAAGGATGCAATTTTATTTTAGCTTAATATTAGCCAATTTTTCAAGCCAACTCTTAAAATTTCATTTTTAATAATTTACCTAGCCTATCTTATTCAAGGCTTTCATAAATCAACATCCTTAAATTATAACAAATTTCTTTTAGAACAAAAATCTTGTTCAATTCTTTTTGATTAATATTTTGCGATAATTCTACATAGAGTAATGACAAATATAATTTAAACTACATTTAGATGAGTATAACATCCATAAATGAACAACCTCTTTCAAATCAACTTTATGATGCAATCAAAGCACTCAGCACAACTTATGTAAATAATACATTAGAAAACTTCCATCATTCAATATAATACACTCCAACAGAATTGAGTCTTGAGCTTTTAAAGCTTTATATTATAATCCAAGACTTTCAAAAATGAAGCTCTTGCAACTCTTATTTTAAAGATATAGAGGGGAAAAAGGCTACTAATTTCACAATAAGAAATGAATCAGTTTTTAAAAATAAAAGATTCTTTTAGAATTGAAAATTTATTATTTGATCTTAATTTTAAAAAGGGACTTCTAATAAATTCTTACATTTTAGACCAGCAATTCTCAAAGGAGTTGGTACTGCCAAATAATAGACATGAAGAAGTCTAAGGGGTGGTTTTCAGTTCAAGGCTAATTTAGAAGGCGTAAAGGACCTATTGCCTCTCCCGAAGTAAATACTCACAAAAACATACAGAAAAGCTAGATTAATACTAAAAATTCATCAAATACATCTTTAAAAATATTTTTAAGCAAAATCAGATGGCATATTACAGCTTTTACTAAATACTTATTTGATTAGCATATAAATGAGTCACAATAAATGTAGGACACAAAGCAGCTGTATATTACTATATCTGCATATGTTTTCTACAACACTCATATTTACCAGTTACGATTAGATCATGGCAAGATTAATGCTCAAGACAACAGCCATCATGAATTTTATTGAGTAACTTTAATCCTGTAGAGGTTTCCCTTTTTTACATCAAAGCTTTAAATTACATGGAATAAAATAAATTCAAAAGAGAGAGGGGAAAAAAAGAAAAAGAGTGTTTCTGTGAGTTAACTCTTTTTTTTTTAAGTCTTCAGATGAATTTTTAAATATTTATTAAAGATCAGAAAACTCAAAATTGAACTTTTGATTTCAAGAACCAGAGTCATTTTCTTTTTCTGAAAATGAGGTGATGAATAATTTTTTTGAAAAGGGATGGTAGGTTCATAAAATTGTAAGCCTATACTTTATATATATGCCACTGATCATGAAGCTTCTAAACTTCCGTTATTAGTAAGGAGGGAGTAAATTTGGAAGAACATATAAATGAAAATATAGACCTATATTAAAACTTAAAAATGTACAGGTTTTTGTTTTAGCCTATTAGTCTACAGTGGGAAAGGGGTTTAAATAACAAAAACATTTGTTAATAAATTTACCATCTATTAATTTTCACAGTAGCTTCTGGTTTCCTCGAACTGGTCCAAGAAGCTCTTCTCTGAAGTGGACCTTTTCCTGATCGCTTCTGTGTCCTCACAGGTATTGGACATTGCAAAAGAACAGTTGGCAAATGTAAAAACTCGCGGGAGTCACATGGTGTCACATCATTGATTAGGATTTTAACACTTGCATCAACAGCCTCACCCTCCGATTCAGAGGATGATCCTCTACTCCTCATAGCCATTTTGTGTCCTAATCATCAATGAGGTTCCATCTAAAATTAGGAATGAAACAAAATGAAAATGTGATCCAACTCAAAGATATTTTAAATGTTTGAAATTTCTTTTTTTTTTTTTTGCACAAAGTGATTTATTACACAAAGTATTTGACATATAGAACAATAATAAATGAAAAATATTTTTTATTTATCAAAAAGCCATATCAAGAGATTTTAGATAGACACTTTAAGATATGCATCAGAAATTCAAATACATAACTCCTCAAAAATAAAATGAACTTAAATTTTGATAAACTCAAAGATTTCAAAATTAACAAAATAATTTATTCTTTTACTGATTTATGTCTTCATGGATTTCATATGTAAATAAACATAATAGAAGTGATCTTCTATTATTAATTTTAAGAAAAAAAATATAAACAATCTTGCATATCAATTTCATATTAAAGTGACAAACTTTGACTAAATATCTTTTGGTGCTCTTTTATTATTAAAGCCGTATAATGCATTTTTGGCAACAATTTACTACATTTTAGCTTGTTTTTTTTTAACCTTTTAATGTAATTTTATAAAAAAATGTCAAAGTATCAAGTAAATCTTAATTTTATAGTACCCACAAATTTTAACATTGCAATGAGATAGCATGGAACCAAAATACTTATTGCTCGAAAAAATATAAACCAGATTAAAGGCAACAAAATACATGAAAAAATTAACAAGGTTCTAACATACTGCATGACATTCAGGATATTTTGATTTTTTTCAGCTTTAATTTGTAACTAAAAACTCATACAACAAGAAAATTTCTTATAACACATAATGATCATTCAAAGTTAATGCTATGATTTAAAAGACAAATTTTTTTCTTTCTTATAAATTTCTTGCTTGGTTGCATTAAGAAAGTTGAATCCTTTCCCATAAAATTACATAAAAATGAAAATTCTGTACAGTACATTTTTTTATAAAATTTTATATCTTAGGCAAATATAGCTACAATGAAAATATTTTATTACGTTCCAATTATATATATATATATTTAAAGTCAAATTTAATTTAAATTATAAAAGATGCAGAATATAAAAGTAGTGAAAGGGTACAATATAATTAAAAAATATTTTAATAAATTTTTTTTAACCTTGCACATTCCTTTGATACTGCATGTTTTTATAAAATACCAGAAAAAGATGATATCCAGTCACTTGAAAATTTCAGCTGTATCTATTTTCATATATATATATTTTACTTGGTATTTCATATATAGTTTGATATTTATAATAAATTTAACAAATTATGGTAATAATTAGTTCTGTCTCTATATCATTTGTTCCTCATGAAGAAAAACTAATTTCTTTTTTCCCAATTATAATAAAACTAACAAAGTAGAAAATGTAGTACATAATTTAAATTAGTCAAAAATTAAATCAAATAAAATATTTTTTTGTATCAAAGAAGTAATTATCTTTAATCCAAGTTATATATATATATATATATATAAAAGCTTTGAAACTCTACTCTTGTTCTCAACCAAAAAGGTTTTAAAATTGTACATATACATTCACTCTGATGTAGAAACTACTTTTTATTAATAATGCAAACATTATGATGCATTCTATTCAACAATTTAATGTAATATATACTGTCACTTTTTTTTAAAAAAAATTTGATTATTTATAAAAATAATCTAGGGTAATAAATTTAGAGCTCCAAATAAGTAGAATACATAAAATGCAAAGGCAAAATGCTTTTTTATATTTCTCTTGAGTATATGAAAATGTCATATATATAGTTTAAATTACACTAAAATAACAAAACAAGCAATATTTAAAACAAAGAATATTTAAAAAAAATAATAAAGGTACACATTAAGAATTATAAGTATTCAGCAGAGTATACAAAGCTACTTTGGGAATTATAATAATTGAACTATTAAAAATTATTGTACAGTATTAACAGAAAAAAACAGGGGAATGCAGCAAGATGCAAAATCAGGGAAATTTAAAAATATATTTTCTAAACATTTATCACTAAATAAAATGAGTTGCATCATATTTTAAATAATTCCTTTATAAATAATTAGTTTCTTTCAACAAATATATATATATATATATAAGTGTCATGCTTTCATGATCATGCTTTATAATTATTAATCAAATTTTTTTAAAAAATTCAGTTTAAATACAGGTAAGCAACTGTATACATAGATTTAGAATACAAATTATCTACAAAATTAAAATTTGATCTAAATCAAAATGTCTCACATAAACAACATTTCACAATACATTATACATTTTATTTTATATTTGTGAAGAAAAGGGGTAAAGCAAAAAAAAAAAAAAAAATACCCATGAAGGTAAAATTAAATATCCCAACATAATCATACACCATGATTGCATGATTTTAAAACTTTAATAAATCTCAAAATTAAAGTAATTTATTTCACATAAATTTCAAATCATAAAATACAAATAGAAAATGTGTTTAACCTCCTAAAAATATCACACTATATTGTTTCAAAAAATGTTTGAAGCTAAATTAAAATATAATTACTAGTTCCATAAATTTCTCTGTGTAACATTTCCATATTTTTCAAGCTATTCAATATCAAAAAGAAAATCACAAAAAAAATCTGCAGTTCAGTTATACACCTTAGAGAATAATTTTATACAAACCTGTTACAATTTCTAATCAATTGATCCCAAATATTAAAAACTGTGCCTATAAAATCTAGATTTCAAGTACAGCTAATTTAATCATATTTTTAAAGTCAACATCTCATTACATGCACATCAATAAATTAAAAAGCTTATGAAAAATTATATACATAGAGACGATAATTTAAAAAAAAAATAAAAGAATTTCAAAAAATTCCAACATGCATACTACAATACAACTAAAAAAATAATAATCATGACAAATAAACATACTTAATAATATACAATGAAAAGAGACCGAAATATGAAACGAATTGTTTAAATACCTGGAACTATATATTCATTAATTACAAAAATATTTACGCCCTTTCCAAAAGTGGAAGACAGAGAAGTGTCTTGACCAAACAGGTGTGAACTCTCGACATTAATTAAAGTTAACCAGAAATCTAACTCAAATATGTTATATAAGTAGAAATATTTAAAAAATGACATCCTTTAACATCATCGATCAAAATTGAATATATTTTTGTATAATTAAATGTATACTCAACATAAAAAATGCGACAGGAAATAACAAAACCGTAAGTAACCTAACTGCAGATCATGCCATGTTTGATGAACAATCATTTTTCTGTAACTGCAACACATCCCCGATATCCATACACCCAGACGGCACTTTTTATAACATTTCGTCAACACTTTGGAAGCATATCAAATATCCACATAGCAAGCACCACAAATAATAACACAATTTTTCACACAATCCGATCCTTCCCTTCGTATTTTGGTCGAAGAAAAAACACACAACACACAGAAACTATTTCGATTGGAAGTCGAGTTATTAAGCCGTACACCAGGTTAAAGATTTGTGCGACGAACCGTTTCGCCGAAACACTCGCTTCATCGCTTATGCACAGCTGAAGACAACAAGCGTTTCGCGTTTCCGAATGCAAATTGCTAAAACTCATCCTAGGCTGGTGTGCGCTAAAAAGTTGGCGATAGATGAGTAGTCGCGGTCATCGGAACAGGGCTTGCAGAACGTAAAAAAGTTTTTCCCCTTTCACAGCGAGCGCCGCAGACGGAAACCGCCACCAGGTTTCCGTTCCCGGTTGCGCAATCGGCAGCATACGCGGATCTAATGGAGTAAAAAAATTCACAATAGATCGAAGTAAAACTTGGACTACTGCGCATGCGTCAAAGTTTGTGGAAAACCAGAACTAAGGATGATCAAATAGTTTCTTTCTTTCTTTTTTTTACCAGTAAGTTTCATTTCTGAATCAGGAAACTTGTTAAATACTGATTTTCTCCCCCATTAAAAAACATTTTTGAACAATTTTTAGATATTGTGGCGTTTTTATTGATTGAATAAATAATGATATATCTCTTTAAAAGTATTTTTAAAATTTGTGTTGACTTGAAAATAAGTTTCTTAAGTCGCCTTTCAAATTTAAAAATCACCTGCTTTAGAAATAATCGCAGTCATTACATTGAATGGATAGAACTTACAAAATGTTTTCTATGGAGAGATCAGATATAAGAATTTATTTTGAAAATATCAACGTAAATACACAGAATATGAAGATAATTTTTCACACTTCGATAATACAACCTTTTCTATTTAAAGTATTCTACGTTATTTCTTATTTGGGACATGCATATTTTTTGTTTGTAAACTCAATCAATTTATTTTTAACATCGTTATATAATTATTTTTGCATTTTCCTTTAACATAAGATGATTTCCATGGCGATTCAATAAACAACGGTGGGAAAATATATGCGTAATTATATATTTTTGCAATAAATTAAATACAGCAATAGGACAAGCGTTGTTAAAGAGCCAATAATTTGTTAGAAGTTCCAATGGATGAGCATGCGCGGTTGCGCAACTTTTACTGGTTTGATTCGCTCGTAAACATTTCTGCTTCGTTACAATTTCCTCAACTGCACGCACAGGTAACGAGCCCATCCGATCCATATCAGTGACGAATGTCAAGAACGACGAAGATATCTGCTTCAGATTTGAAATATTTACTTTTGCTGTAGAAAGTATGCGTTTTGGATTTACAGTCGTATTAAAAACCGGAACTCGAACAGCCGTCAGATGTTTCTATCGTCACTTTTGGTATATAATCGCGTGGCGAAAATATTTTTAAGAAACAAAAAGGAGGGAGAAAAATGATATATTAAGGAGGGAAGCCCCACAATTCATCCGCGTAGGATTAGTAAGGCTTCACACTATTTGAAGTTTCATTTTCATTCCATCCGTTTCACATTCAATTTCTTCGCCATTTGTTAGTATATGCTTAAGAATAATATCTGATCGTTTGAAGTTAGTTTTAAATTTAAGGAAAAATTGCTTTTTTTAAAATGCACTTTTTTGAGATTTTTTTTTTAACACTCACATTTCAGGATTTAAAAATATAAATTTCGAATCAAAAAGTATAAATTTAATTTGGTTTAAATGTAAAATAATATATAATTTATAAAAGCTTCAGACACTAAAATCTAAGATATCTAGATAAACATCGATAAATTAAGTTTTAAAGCAAAAGAAGTAGTGATGACTCAAGCTTTTATAAATTATATAGTATAAAATTCGTTTTTTCACTCGTGATTATTGAATACATATACTCATTTAATGCTTTTACGAAACATATATGAAACTTCTTATAAATTTTTGACTAATGTTAAAGACGAAGTTCAATCCTCACGACGAATTTGCCGGTTCAGTCGAATAATTGTTTTTTCTTTCTATCGAATACATTTTTCTAACGAATGAATTTTTTTTTTCTGACTAACCAGAGTACAGCCACTTCAAGGAATAGAAGGAAATCTTAGTTGAATATGTTATTGTCTGCTCGTACTACCACTAATTTTATAAATTTGTATCAAAATCTCCTAGTTTTCAAAACCATTTGTTTTTAAAATAGTCAAGGAAATCTGAATCGTAAGTTATGAACTACTTTATTATATTCGCAATTTTCACGAATTGTCATCAAAATCATCTGGTTTCAAAACCATATCTGACTTTGTAAAAGAAAAATATTTAAGATTTTTTCAATTTTCCGGCCCAAATAGAAAACAATAATACATTTGTTAAATGTTGTGTCTCTGTAAAGAAAAATTTGGTATTTTTATGCTCTTGCGTTTTACAGGATAAAAATTTTAAATAATTTCCAAGAAGATTAAATCATTATTTCTTTCAGTAGTTGTAGAATGACTCATTAGTTCAAGAATTAGTTCAGATCTTAAAATTATTTGAGCCAAACTTTTGAAAAGAAAAGATTTAAAGGATTATGTGATATTAAAACCGTTTATCAGTGCAATTTCAAAAAGCTTTAAATTTTGTACTTTTAAAAACTCAATGTTTGTATGAATTATATAATTTCAGTTTTCTTTAAAAATTTTTATTTCATTTCCCCAATGCAAATATAAAATAAAGATTTCTTTCTTTTCTATAATGTTCGGAAATCTCTTAATATAGTGAATACTTAAATTAATGTAATTAAAATTTCAACAACACTTGAAAAAGACACTAAATAATAATGTCCCAGATTAGAAAATAATGCATAGCTCTTTGCTATCCTTTCAATTAATTAAATTCTTGTTAAATTAATTGTTCTGAAGACTTTAACGAAACATTCTTAAATGATTAAGAAGTAAATATTTTCTATTTAGTACTCTGGATATATAATTACATCTCGGTGATTGTTTTTGTACTTTTTATTTTGAACATAAAAAAAGAGAGTAAAGAAAAGAAAAAGGAAGGGCGAAGATAATAAAATATTCCAATAAAAATGGAATTGTAAGCTCTTTGCATTATTTAATTGAAAACAGCGTGGCTCTGCTTCTGTGAGACTGAGGGGGGGAAGAGAAATAAAAAGAAAAAAAAATCACGACGCAAAAGAAAATTATATGTCTCGTTGGATTCATGATCGTTTGAAGTTTTCTTTCGCTGCAGAAAATAACATTTTTTTTTCCTTCAGAATTTAAGATATCACATTTCTTCTCAAGGGAGAAAAAATTTCAACTTACGCTTGTCATTTTTAAATGCAAGGTTTTCTACTTCAAGATTTATAGATATAGTATAAGCTATATAATTTTTCTTAATTTGAAAATTATCGAAGTGAATTGAATTATTTTCATCGGTTGGAATATTCCGAAACATTTTAGAACTTATCTTTCCCCTTCATTTCTTATCGAAAAAAAATCCTAATTACATTTCCTGGAGTGATATTCTAATGAAAGTAATGTGACTGAGTGTTACAAATTACATTCGTGACAGGAAGTAAAGTTGCACGCGCTATGATGAAAGATATTCAGAGTTCAAAGATGAAATGTTAACGATGAATGTGTGACAGAAAGTGAAAGTAGGAAAAGGTTATTGAAAAAAGCATCTGATAAAAATTCGAAACAAAATTGGATAAACAACAAATAATTTAGGAAACTTCTAAAAAAATAGGTCATGGTTATTTAAGTGCAAAATAAAATTTATGTAAATACTCGCATGTGGAAAATATGATGTAACGTTAAAATTAGATCTCTATCTTTTTCATCTCTCTCCATTCGATTTTGTTGTAGAGGTGCATTAGTATAAAATAAAAGAGATGCGTTAGTGCATAGCATATCACTCTAAGCTTTTAGTATTGGAATTAAAACTTTGGAATTACTAGTGTCTACACAAAACAGATATTATAAAAACGTTGCAGTAAATCTTCAACTTTACTTTTATTCCTCTCAAAAGTACAATTCCACAAAATAACGGGGGGAGGGGAAATGCTCGCACAAGGACAACTCTACCTTTAGAGAATAAAAAACAACTCTAACTTAAGACAACAAAAGGAATGAAGGCAAACATTCTTGCAATAAATATAAACAAAGCATTAAAATTAAGGCAATGGATAAAAATATTAAAGTAGGCTTTAATATTCTGTTCAGATTTTAAAATTAGTGCTCCCATTTACCGGTCATTTTGATTTCGTGAACGTAATGCTAATCCTACGGAATTTCTACTACAGTTCCCAAATCTTTACCACTTTATGTATTTGATTTCAAAAAAGTGCATCCGAAAGAGCAAATAACAATGACGTTTTATGCATAATTATATTCTTCATCCAATTTTTAAAAATATTTTTATCTTTATTTTAATGATTCGTTTGTGGGCTTACGGTCTTCAAAAAAATATTCTAAAATATTTTCAAAAATCGGAGAGAAAATGTAATGCTGCCGAAATCTTCATTATTTTTTTCCCTTTCGGATACTCTTTCATTACTTTCAAATAGTTAAAATAGTAAAGATTTGAGGATGGTAGTAGAAATTCCATAGGATTAACAATATGTTCACGAAATCAAAATGGCCGGTAGATTGAAGCCTTAAGGCAAACGATAAATTATTAAATTAAATATATCTTGAAAAAACGTAACAATCATTGCTGTAAAATGAAAATACAAGATAAATCCTTATAGACTGATCTCTTCATAAATTTTTTTATTGTTTTTGATGTCGCTGGAAATTATTTCTGTCTAAAATCTTAGTAATTTCGCTAATAACAATGCTTTAACATTAATGAATAATTGCATGAGTACATAACTAGGACTCAAATACTACACTTGTTCTTCTGGACCTCATGAGGGAACTCAGATATCATTGAAAGAAACCTGTCGTTTCATCAATATATTCGTGTTAATTTTTAGTTCATTAAAAATAACGTTGCTTCATTGTTTCTGTCAAAATTTCAATACGTCATATGGATCTATTTTGATTCTGTCCATAAGTAAAATATTCTGTTTTCGCCGCAGTATCACAGAGAATTCTTTTTTTAATGTAGTCTTTAGTTACGTCTTTAAGTCTGATATATCCCACAGTTCTGACATGAACCCTTATCTATTTCCAAATGCTAAGAATTTCTCTAATTTTCTTCAATTATGAAGTCAAAAAG
Source organism: Nephila pilipes (assembly GCA_019974015.1). Taxonomy (NCBI): domain Eukaryota; kingdom Metazoa; phylum Arthropoda; class Arachnida; order Araneae; family Nephilidae; genus Nephila; species Nephila pilipes. The sequence continues at coordinate 87,929 of BMAW01001297.1, read as the reverse complement.
TTCTTGAAATTGATCAATAACAATTTATTGAAAAATATGAGTGGTATTTTTACTTTATTTTCCTTCAAAGTACCGTCCTCTAGCATTCACATATTTCTTCCAGCGTATATAATAGTTCAAAACACTCCTGGACACCCTAAATGGAAAGTGTCATCAGCTTCTTCGTCGCATTTTCCACCTCCCCTTCTGAATCAGCAAAACGATGTTCCTTCAATTTAATTTTCAGTCAAAGAAACAGATGAAACAGAAACTCGATGGTACTATGTCAGGAGAATAGGGAAGGGGCACCAGAGGCGTGACTGACAAGGTACTTTTTCACAATCAGACACCGATTTGTCGGGGCATTGTCATGCGAAAAAAAATCGTTTCCATTTCCATCCATTTTTCTGGTTGTTTATATCTGATTGCATTTCGTAGCCGTCTAAAGTTGCCCACGTAAAGCTCTAAAAAGACAGTTATTCATCTGTTCGCACGGGCGTTTTGTCGAATGCTCTCAATACATTAGCCTGCGGTAACTGAGGAGGGTAGCCGATTCCTAATGTCACCATACCATCATTGCTTGTGCTTCCCTAACGAAAACGCTTGAGCGGGCACAATGCACTTGCACAATATCGTTTTTTCCATCGTATCTTTCAACGTAATTTCTTTAGCGTCTCAAGAATCTTAGAAAGTAACTGCTCCTGCAAAACACAGGATTTGACATTAGCACCTTGCTCTAAATCTGACGAATGAAAACAGCTCTTTGTCAGAAAGAACCTGTGTTTTTGCCGTGAGTATATAATGAAATGGCTGCCACCCTTCCCTAGTAGTGCAACTAACCTCAGAAAAAGAAATAAACCTGCGAGCACCTACTGCAAGAACGTTTTGCTTGTGGTGTGTCCAGTAGAGGAACCAAGGATGGGTACGGGGACTTGGTCCCTCCCCTTGCCCTTGAATGTATGATGGAGATGGTTGTCGATTCGGCATCTAACCCAGTAGTGCCGAACCGGGAAAGGGAAAAATAATCTCCAGTGAGTTTTTTGATTGTGTACAATAATGGATCGGGGGAACGGGGCAGCACATAGCCTCGTGCCTCCTCTCCCTCCTGTATTAATTTCACCCACAGATTAACTGACATACCTGAACAGGAAATCCCAACCAAATTTAAAAGCTTTTATTTTGTTTTTTTACTTCAATGTTGTTTGTTAAGTCCGCACATGACCGAGTCATCTACCGTTCAAATTTGTGAATCTGAATTTTATTTCAGAGTTAAAATTTAGTTTATTTTTAGATTAAGGACTAAGTAAGGCATGAATAAATTTAAATAAATAAACACAGTTAAATCTTTTGAGCTTTTTAAGGAAAAAAAAATAGCTGTGTTCCTGTCGATTTTGTGACCCAACTGTCCATATTTTTTGGGAAACGCCACTGGCCGTGTATACCACATATTGAGGCTCTAAAGATTAAATGATAATTTTTGTAAGTAATTGTTAAGAAAAAGTGATTTTTTGATTTTACAGTCGATATTGTTAAAAAATGTCATACAAATATCTAATTTCAAAAAAGAATATTAAATTAGTCTTATAAAATAAAAAAGTATGTTTAAACGAATCTTGCATGATAAAATATTAAATAGCTTTCAAAATGGTTCCTCAAGAATTTATTTCATCGTGAATACATTTCTCCAATTCATTATGACCATGGTAGCTATAGGTCATGGTCGCGAACATATGAATTACGATGTTTCCGTCTAATTATTCGGTTTGAGTCCTGATGCCACTTAAAGACGAATCGTGTAGCAAGTACGCTACGCTAAATGTAGTGAGATTCATTATCCTTGGGATAATGTGGATGTTTGGAGAGTGGGATGCCATGTCAGGTGTCGTTTATACCAATTCAAAATTACGAGATCTATCGCTGTAATCCTGGTATTGCTTCTAAGTGGGACGCTAATAAATAATCAGTATGGTGTTGACGTCTGCCCGGATCTAAAAAGTTCTATCAGATCATGGCCTTTTTCAATTTCTGTAGCCTTTGGACCTCAGGGTGCTAATTACTAGCCAGTGTCCAGGCCGAGTGGCCAGCCCGACGCTGGACCTCCAGTTAATTTACCAAGTGAGCTAGGTGTTAATTTACCGACCTTTGAGGGATGAAAAGCTAAGTTGACCCATAACCATCTACTCAAGTCTTCATGAATCGAACAATTCTTGCAAACGAATGGGCGTTATTATTTGTTGAATTGAACTTGGCCACTCGTAGTGTTGAAGTTTAAAGAATGAAAAGCAGCTGAAATTTTCCTCTTCATCTGAACGGGGTTCGAAATTACAAAACCTTTGCCAATACCTTCGCATTTTTTCCTCCAGAGATTTTTTTTTTTTTTTTTATTTAAATCAACCAAATTATGATCTTTTGAGATTAAAAAAATTAATAAATGTGACCTTTCACCTAAAAAAATCTCCTCATTTTTGATTTAATTCAAGCGATTATTTTATTTTTGCAGACTTTTTTTTCTTTTCTTTCTTTCGTTTGTTCCCTTTTTTCTTTTCTTTTTTTTTTGAAATCAGTTTTCTAAAAGAAAGGAAAAATAAGAGAGATTTTTTTTTTCAATGTTGTTTTTCAATGTTTTTTTTTTTTTCAACAGTGTTTAATTACCGATTACAAGTAATGAAATCATGAACCTTAAGATTATTAGGATAAGATTAAGGATAATTAGCCACCAAAGAGGCTATAGTTTTAAGTATAATGCATAAAATGGTCACCCGACCACTTTCAGGGCCGCGGTAGCCTAGTGGTCAAGGTCGTGGAATCGCGGCTGGCGGTTTTCGTTCAGTCACGGGTTCGATATTTGGCTGCCAAAGACCCTTTGCTTAGACGGGGCTGATGCACATTAAATCTGCTCGGGGCCCAAAGTCCTCCAGTTGGCGTGGTGTGGATGTTAGGAGAGGGGGTGCCAGCTCAGGTGTCGTCCTCGTCACTTGACCGTGGTTCAAAATTACGAGGTCCGTCGCCAATAGCCCTCGTGTTGCTTCTAGTGCGACGTTAATAAAAAAAAACTAAAACTAACCCGACCACTTTTAAAATAAAATATGAAATACACGTGACTTGTTTCACTTTTACGGGAGAAATAATTGCATTTAAATTAAAATATATTCAAAATAATAATTTATCGTTTGCTTTAATTTTAATATCTGAAAAGAATATTATTGCCATCTTCAATATTTTATCGCGTTTGCTTCAATTGGAAAATTTAATCAAATAATTTAATAATTATAAAAAAAAAGTTAGCACTTTCGATGTTCTTTGCAATAACTGAAATCGATACGAATACAAAATGTCACAGAATTTTTATGTTAAAGTTATTTTAAATATTTCTTTCAAATAATTTACCACATTAAAATATATTTTTATTTTAAATCATAACCAGTCTGTAAATAGTAACAGTTAGTTTTTCTAATGAAAAATATTTCTACTGTTGGGGGGAAAAAATTTAAGGCAAAACAATTTAAGAAATCTCCAAAGACACAATTAGTCTTTCTTTTCTAAGATGTGTATTGCATATTTAATTTGTTGGTAGAGTTGAAGCTTTTCATATAATAAAGTATGAAATTAATACTGCAAAAGTACATGTACCATAATATAATGCATATAGAAACGTTACAGAATGCACATAAAATGTAGAAATTAGTGTCATTTCTATAAAGTGGAGAAATTGTGTTAGATTAATCCGGCATTAGTAATGTTGAGCCAATCTAAAATAGCAACATCTGCAAAGAGCTGAACTAACTAAACGATGCTATTTATTTATTTATTAAAGAATTTACCTTCAAGTTGTTGAAGATCCCCTCACTCCCTGTGTAGCCTAGCTAATGCACGTTAGATCTAGTCGAGGTCTTAAGTCCTTCCTTTGGCGTGGCGGGGAAGCTTAAAGAGGGAGGTGCAAACTTAGGTGTTTTCCTCGTGATTTCACTGAGACTCAGAATTATGATGACCGTCACCAGCCTCGTGTTGCTTCTCAACGCAACATTAATAAACAACCGCTACCATCAAGTTGAATCATGTAGAATGGCCTGCCTATAAGCATTAGTTTGATTTCATAACTAAAAGATGGTGCATTATTTCTCTTAAAATGATTTAAGAAGTTCATTTGACTTAATGTCCCCGTTTACGGAACATTTTTGCAACACGACTGGTTCATCAAAATTTTAAAAATTTATCCCATTCGAATTGATTGATTGTTTATAAGCATCTCACTTTGAAATAACATCATAGCTACTGGCAATGGACTTCGTAATTGTGAACCTCAATGAAGTGACTAGAATGACACCTTGGTTGGCAACTCCCTCTCCAAGCTCCCTCATCATGCCAACGGGAGGGCTTGGAGCCTCGATAGATTTAACGTGCATCATTCTCGCTACACGGCAGGTCTTTAGTGGCATCCGTGCTCGAATACACGACTCGACATGAAACAACATTGGCTGTGCTCTCGCGACCGTGACCACTTGGCCATCGTGATTTCAGTTACAAATTAAGAATCACTTTCGTCATTTGATCTTGTTTGAAATTACAAAGTCTGTAGCGAACAAAAAACAACATTGAAGCGTTTAAAATGTCGCTCTTTAAATGTTGAATTTCCTAAATGTATTTTTGTGAAAGGATTTAGACACTTAACGTTTTATTTATTTTGATACCCCAGTCACTATATTGTCAAATGGTGCGAGTATGTAAATTTTTAATTCACATTGTGGTAACCCCCCCCCCCTTGTGTCGAGGAAAGGGGTTTCCAGTGCATTAGATGAGACGCAACTTGTTCTCACGTGTAAGAGGTAAGGGCAAACGAGCTCCGAGACATGTAAATGAAAATTGTTCTTTATTTAAGACCCTGAATCGACTTTATGCCCTATGAACTTTATTGTATTCTCTAATAAGAAATTAGATGAAATTATTACAAACACTAATTAAGAGATTTTAATGAAATTTGTTACTTATATATATTAAAAACAGAGAAAGAGATGTACCATTCAAAGGTAATTTTGTATTAACAGTAAAGCTAATAGTGCATGGATATTCATAATCCAAGCAGTGAAATCAAACTAAAAAGCAGTCTAATATGGGGTTTGGGCCCCCTCTCACAACCAGACAAGTCGCACAGCGTGACAGCGATCAGGACTAAATAGGAGGTAGTTAAGGAGAGTTTGTGGTAATTGATCCCCTCTCTGAGCTGGCACCCCCACTCAGAATTTCCACATAACACCAACATATATGATCCGAAATATATCGAATTAATACCCGAGCTTCTAGAAAATAGCGAAGGTCGATGATGTTGGAGATTCTTCAATTCAGTAAGAAAGTATGCGTAATACAGATTCTGAGCAAGTAATTGAAGACGCTGGGAACTGGAGTATCAAGAAACTGAGCTAGAGCTTTTGTTATGTCAATGAAAAATGTTAGTCGAAGAAAACTTAATGATTTGAAACACAAATTGATATTTTGTCAAAGAGACAGGTTACTCTCAAGTGCAAAAAATTGCGAAATACAAGCCTACAAAAAATGACCAACCAGAGCCTCCCCCCCCCCACAAAAAAAATTAACAAAGAGGCCACCGTATTGACTGCAAAGGCAATAAATCAAAGCATTATCGCAAGAAATACTTATAGGTCTGTTTAAGCAGTGCAGAAATATGTTGTTATTATTGAGCTGATTGAGATAATGTTAGTTTACAGACCTTTTTTTTTGTAGTATCATTTATTAGTCTTGGATAATTTTCTTACGAATAAAAAATAAGAATATATTTCGCGATTTATATTAAACTAGGTGCTTAAGGACAGACTATGCTGTCAAGCCATCTTAACGAGCGACATTTTCCTTAACGATAATAGAGGGGAGAGGGAGTCTGGATTGTGCACTTGCTACATCAGTCTGTGTGTAGCATTCGTTCCATAGGCACTTAGTGTCGCTTGTGATCACACATTTTTTCAAGTTTGTGTTTAACTCCTGGGAACTTCGTAATCAAACAGATTGTATTGCGGTGACCATACTTAACAAGTTCATTAGTAAACTACCTAACAACCGGACAAGATCTTCATTAAAGAAGCTGGACTCGTGGGAAAAGACCAGCAACATTTCTGTTTCCCATGAACTTTGACCTCTTATAGTCTGATCTCTCAGGAAACAAAACACCCCGCACCAGATGTTTCAGTTTTGAAGGTTTTATTACCTGCACCTGTGGGTATGGCCAATAGCTAAGTTAATTAATTGTGCAATCCTTACAAAGGAAATGAATATGTCCCATGGTTTTAGAAGAGACGTGATCAGTTTCAATTCTCACAAAATTTCTAAAAAGAAAGGACATCAGATAACTACAAAACGTTGGACAACAACATCGTGTTCAAGGGCATTGCATCCCTTTTTCAAGTGTGCGACTAGCACCAAAAAATGTCATATTTCCTTAGAAACTGTAAGTGCGACAAGAACTTTATTTGATTGTAACTATCTTTAATATATTTAAATTAACTACAATAAATTAGCGTGAACAGTATAGGGTATAATGTCATTTAATGCAACATACGTAAACCTAGTAGTTTAAGTTTCATTGGACAAGATAACGGGACTGGAGGGGTATAACAATGATATCAATGAGCTTATAGAAGAGCACAGCCAATAGCTCCCTCCATAGAAATTCGCACTGAGGTTTATAACAGGAAGTTGTGGTGGAGAGTTTGTCAAAGGAAGAGGTAATAGAAAGCAAGGCTTATCTTCTGGTGCAGTAAAAAAAATTATGAAAATATAGGAAACTGATGCATTCTACACTGAGAAACATCTTCGAAATAAGACAGTGGCAAAGCACGCTACGAATTTATTGAAGGGTTATGCTATGTTGTATTTTCACCAAATTTTGAAGCGTCAACAAGAAAAAATGTCTCTAGATAACTTTCTTGTAAAAAAAAAAAAAGAATTAGGCATGTATTCTAAATAATAAAAATTAATTATTTCTATTTTTTCCTACAAATTTAACTTGCATTCCAGGTTGTTTCATTTCTGTGGTAGAAGAAAACACGAAGATGATTCACGCCCGTTAACAATGTATGTACAAAAAAAAAATTGGAAAAAAAAGCCTCTTCATAAAATTTTTTGAGTATTTTTTCGGCATGGACCGCTTTACCGTATTTTACGTTATTTAGGAAAAATTATTTCTCCCCAACGAATGTTTTGCATCACGAGGGAGAGTCTGGAATGAATTTTACTCATTAAGCTAGGTTTTACTATATATGATTAAAGAGTACTTTAAACTGTCTTTGAAGACCCAAACGTTCTTGCGTAATGATTTTTCACATTCCCACTGCTGGTTTAGTGAAAAAAAAAGGAAAGATAAAATATATCACATTATTATTATCTTACGTGAACAACTTTTCTAGTATTTCGATTTTTTTATATTGAATATCACAATAAAATATTGTTTTTATGGAATATGTTTATTGAACCACTTTATCACTTGCGAATTCTCATAAAAATAGATGAGAGGCATTTTATTTTGATTTATGTTTCTCTATTTTTTGATATTCTTGTTGATGGTTCTTATATTTCGTTGAGAAAGACAGATGTGTATGAGTTTCTTTATACCTTTTATTGGCTTAGCAATCATTCTAAAGACGCATTAGAGATATGGTGATGACAAAATCAACAAGAACAACGAATTTTACTTAAGGAACATTTACTAGGAAAGTAATGACTTCACCTTGAGTACCATTCAATGCATCCTTCTTTATATGAGAAAGTGATTTATAATGATGAGGCGGTTATATTAAGGGTACTTTCCAATTACTTGCTGACACTAATAATATCTTTGAGGAAAGATAAATAACCAAAAAAGAATTGATAAATTATGTCGCGGAAATATTCGGGTAAAAATGTGAGGCAGTATATTTGCTTGAATGACGCGAGATTCGGGTGTAAATTAAAGATATCATAAATAACAATGTAGAAAAACATTTTGACTAAAAAGGAACAAGAATTTTTAAGAAATTTCATTGCATAGATTTTTTTTTTTTAAAAAAAAAAATCTTCTACGATTCAATTAAGAAAATAGAATTATAAAAGAATACACAGGTAACTTAAATTCTCAAATCTCGGTTAAAAGATGTTGCCAAACGATGAAACGTAATTTCCGGGATACAAAAACTCTACTGAGTATCATTATTTGAATAACTAGTGTTCCACGATAATCTCCAAAAGAATATCTTTGTTCCTTTTATGAAAAATAGTAGTATCTGTAATTAAAAGTAATATTTATGCATTATTTTGACTGTGAGGTCTTTATTTTTTAAATAATCTTTTAGGAAATATTTTACTTGTTTGCTTTTATTTTCATGTCTTAGATATTCCCCATATTTCAAAAATGCTTACTTTTTACATTTTCCGGATTATTTAATTTACCGGATGAATTAATAAATTTTAAGTTAGAAAACGTTTTTATGTATTGCACTTGGTGTGTGTCTGTCTGTGTATGTATCAGTGTGTCATCAAATTTTCGATCGTTAATTTAACCAACTTCCCATCAAGCTAGAGCTCTGAAACTTTGGGAATCTATCTAACTCGCCTGACAATGCAATATTTAGACATTTGTGACCAGATTTAACTAATATTTCAATAATTTTCTTTAATAAACTTTGCCACCATATAAAAACGTTGTTTTTAAAAAAGTTGGTTTTTATCTCGAATTATTTAATATTTACAATAGTAGTAATATTGCTTATATCGTAATTTTCTAGTTAAATATATTTCACCAATTGTGGCATTCTGAATTCTGAGATCTGAAGATGTATTTTTTAAAATTATTTCATTAACTAAAATAAAAGTTATTGTGTCAGTAATGGCAATTCTTGAATTCCTCTCAAATCCATACATAGCGATGGGAAAAATGACGAGAAAAAAAATAATTTCATTTCAGAAAATGACAAGCATAACTGATAAATTCGTTTTAGTTAAACCTTTTTCCGGAAATAAAGGATTCAAAGTTAGTTACGGTCTCAACAAATTTAATTTAATTCGTCATTTCCTCATTTAACTCTAACTATAATTAGCAGTAATTTTTTTTATTTCAGCATTTGACAATTTTCTGAATCTAAAATGCTACACACTACAACATTTTGTTTGTCCCTTCTAATTTAAAATTTTAACATTAAAAATTTTTAATTGGAAGGGACAATTCCTCTCCCCTATTCGGATTTTACCAAATAGTCACAGTTAAATCTATTTATTTCATTATGTGTCAAAGTTTTTACTTTGCTCAGAAATTATACAATGAATGGGTTTCTCACTGAAGTAAATTTAATTTCCATAAAATATTCACTTATATAATTTTATTCGCATTATTTTAAACTTTTGTTCGAAATAATTGCTGGTTACTAGTTGTAAATTAATTATGCTGCGGTAACATGTATATTTTATTGATATAGCAGCTAGTTTATTAACGTCAAATTGAACAAGAGAATGTATAATTAATGAAGACATGAAAATCGTTACGAATAATTAGAAACAAAGTTTGTGATGTAAATGCAATGAGAATATTAGTTTAAAGGGAAGTATAAAGTGGATGGTGACGACTTCGGCAATTTTTTGGCGATTTCTGAATATGTCGTTAACTATCTATCTTATTATAATTTTACATTAAAAATTACTTTTATACCTTTTAATCCATCTTTAAACAAAAGCTCATTTTCAAAACTTTTTTTACATATGTTTATTTAATTCTTTTTAGTCAGGAAATTTCAGACTAAAAAGCAATTACGTAAACCAGTGGTACCCAAAATATGCACCGCGATGCCCTAGGGCTTCATAGGAGAGCCACGAAATATTGCAGAAGCTTTCATAATTATTTTAAAATAATGAATTGGTTCAATAATACAGTTATTTGAGAAGTTCATTATGTGTCCATTACAACTTTTTGATGGTTTATGAGTTTTGTTAACTTTTATCTTTTAATATAAGGATTAATCATATTTTGACTAAGAAGAAGGCGCTGTGGAAACTCCTTGGTTCAAAAAAGGTGCCTCGAATAGGAAAAATATTGGTAACCACTGACGTGAATTATACACGTGTGCAAAATTTCAACTCATTTGAACATTGTTAAGTGCAAGGTCCGATACCCCTCCTTCCCATTAATTTTGTCACTAATTGAGCTTACCATAGCATTGTAATCTCATCGGAGTTAAACGTGTTTGCAAATTTCAACTCGGTCGAATAAATTGGAAAGAAATGGGGAAAAAATCGAATCGAAAATCGGGTCGAAGAAGTGGGATAAAATTCGAGTACAAAGGCCAAGGCCTCCCCCTCTCTCCCAAGTCGTCACTGTTTGAGTTTGAGGATATGTTATTGTCATTGGAGTTGTACGTGAATGCAATTTTCAGCTTGGTCGGATGACAGAAAGTGATAGGAATTTTGAGAACAAAGTGCATGGGTCGGGGTTTCAGCCCCTTCCCCATTCTTCCTTCTTCTTTGAGTCTGTCACTGTTTGAGTATACCATAGTATTGTATTTCCATTGAAATCAAATGTGATGCAAATTTCAGTTCGATAGGATGATAGAAAGTGGGATAAAATTCAAGCACAAAGTACAAGGCTTGCCCCTCCCTTCTAAATGAGTCACTGTTTGAGCTTGAGCACATGTATAATAGTACTGCATTGTCATCGGAGTTATGCTTGTAGACATATTTCAGCTCGATCGGATGATAGGAAGGAAAAACATACATGTGAACATACCTCATAAAACAAAAGTTTTTAAAAATGGGAATTCTTCCAATGACTGCTCCAGGAGAAAATTTAAAGAGTGCAACTTTACATTGCGCCAATTTTAATAACGAAATAAAATAAGTGACATTTTTAATTTTGAATTTAATTAGAAAGTAGATATAAAAGAATTGAAATTTGCTTTACTAATTTCATTTTAAAATGAGAAATTTTTTATTAAGTTCTCGAAAAAGTACAATAATTCTAAACGAATATTAATTAGCATAAATTAAGCGTTTTTTCGATCCTCAGGTTCCACAAAAACAATTGTTATCTAGGAAAGAAAATATTTTCTTCAAATTCCTAATACATTTTTATTTTCATACGCATAATATTTTTACAGCAAAAATGTTGCCAATCTTAAAGACAATAAATAAATAAATAAAAACAGACTATTCCTCCATAAAAAAACAATTATTAAATTAAATATTAAAATAAGAGCAAACGATAACTTATTAAAGTAGACAGTAATGCTTTGTCGGAAAATAAAATAAAAGTAGATGATCCTCTGTTCGGATATTAAAATAAAGTGACACACGCACGCACGCACGCGCGCACGCACACACACACACACACAAATGATTATAATTATAGAATGCGTTAAATTTCAGAAAATTTTAGATCTTGATTTTTATCAACAAATATGATTTTTGCTGTAAGAATTGTTTTCTTTGTACTTACCTTGAGACAGTTATAATTAATGTGTGTGAAAAAAAAGGAAAAGAAAATATTAAACAAGAGTATAGAGGAAAGAATAGAGAATAAACGCTTGTGTGGGTTGAAAAAGAAAATAAACATATGTGTTGTGGAAAAGAAAGTAATTGCGTATATTGTGGAAAAGGATGAAAATAAATATTGAGTAAATAAAGAAAGCAGAACAATGCAAGTGCGTAGTTGAGAACATGTGTAGCTACAAAAATTAATCTTTTGTATGGTGAAAAAATGCTTTTTATGAATAAAAAGTGTTGGAAAGGGACAGAAAAAATATATAAGGTGGCAATAAAAATGTGAGAACAACAAACAAAAAATAGACTGAGAGACAGAAGAGAGATAATTTTGTTGAAAAATTAAATATCACTGCGATTCTAAAGAAAATATTAACTAGTACTGTATAGCGTAAAATAACAAATAAATAACAATAAAGTAATGGAATAGCATTTATGGAAAAGTTCCCCTACAAATTCTTTGCTAACTGTCTGTAATTGATTCTGCTGTTGCCGTTGCCGAGAAAAAATTCGCTTAAGTCATTTGAAGGGAATGTACAATTTTACGAATGAATTCACATTTCGCAAATGAAACAGAAACAGTTTCTTGTGTTTTGAATTTCATGTTTTATTTATTAGGGAATTATCAGAGAATTTTAGGTTAACAGTTTAGGAAAATAAGTCCATAAGTTTATTTTGCTTCAGAGCCGAGACTCATTTCTGAGCCGCTAAATATCGTAAACGTTTTAAAAATAGCAATTGGATAGCATCACAATTTTCTTGTTGTTTTAACTACTACATTGCCATCTCAAGGCAATGAAATATTTTCTTACTAGATGGTCTTTTTTCTGCATGGACGCCGCCACCAGGATTTGGTCTTCAATGACATTGACAAGGATTCTATCGTCCGTCGATAATTGAAAGCCAGCGCACTCGAAAATTTTGCAATGGCGACGACACCGTTCCTTTTTCTGTCCGATATTGTTGCATTTACCGTTACATATTTCCAAGTTAAGCTTAATTATTAGTCGACTGGAACGCGTTTGGTTAACCGATTTTTTGGATTAATCGGTATTCAGATAATCGATTTTTTATTGTATACATTTTTGTGACTATACAAATGAGACCGTTTAAAAAAAAGTGCCCGTGTTTGTTTTGGCGTAACTCATTGTAGTACAGTACACTGATCATTTTACCTTTTCTGAGAATTCATTAACGCCCTTTGCATTCCAAAAAGTCGTCGCCATAACTTTTTCGGTCGGTGAGACCGTCTTCGTCATCTTTGAGGAAATTTCGCCAGAAGCAACCCATTGTATTGATTATTGGTTGGTGTCCGGTATAGAATGATGAATCTAAGTCTCATAGATGGTGACAACTATGTGCAAAAGGGCGCCAATAGCATGTCGCAACACCAATCAAATTAACTTATGCATCAGTGTAAAATTTGTTTTGACGTCATGTAATAGATCTATGTACCCTATGATAAAACCAACTTTCTCTAATAACGCAATCTGTTTTCACACACAGATACAAATTAAAACACCTTTGTGAGCTTAAAACAACATAAAGTATTGCCTACTTTTCGTTTAAATAATTAAAAAAACAAATAAAATAAAGTATGATTGCAGTTCAGAAGTTCCAAGTTCGATTTCGGGGCTTAGAATTCTGTGATTTACTTTTAAATACTAGTTTCAAGTTATTATATATAGTATATTTCTTTCTCTCTCTCGCTCATAATAATCTAGTAGAAAGGAAAATTTAATAATGAAAAACTTTTTTCGAAGTTGAAAAAGAAAGGAGAGATAACTAACATAATAAATATTTTTTTTTATCTCAAATAGATTACTGTAGTTAGTTACTTTATAAAATTTATTATCCTATTGTGTCATATTATTTATTTCCGAATATTGAAAATAAAAAAAAAAGGATTAAATGTTGCTTTTAAAAAATAGCTTCACTAAACTTTATTAATTAATTTTTACGTAGTTTTCAAAAGAATTTTTAACTAATCGTATTATATTTAAGGTAAGAAAAAAATGATTGCGAAATTTGGAAGGAAAATCTAATTACACAGACTTGGTTTTGAAGAAAGCCTGATTGAAAGAAATCTAATTTTTTTTCTCGGTTCTTAATCAACACAGGACAAAGATTCAAAAACCCAGAGAAAATTAAATAGATTAATTCTATTTTAATGGAAATTTCTTCGTTCTATATTGTGAAGCAAATATACCTGTCGTCATAGAGATTTTTTTTCTCTTCTTTACATAAGAACATTGGTAAGAAAGAAAAAAAAGGAAATCAAAGCACACTTAGAAGCGTATGTTAAAAAAATGGTGGAATTGATTTTCAGACAAAATTTGAAATTTTCGCATGAAAAATTTAATTTTGAGTACACTTTGGGGATACTTATTTAAATATTTTTTTTTCATTCCTAAGAAAACTCTAACATTAATTTTAAATTTTAAGAAATGAAATGACATTTTTTTAAATATCAAAACTTACTTTATTCTTAATGTCAAATAAAAATAATTCTAAATTAAAAATTAATATTTTTTTAACCTTTAAAATAATTTTAAATGCAGAAAATTTCTAAAAATATAAATTTACAAGAAAATAAAACCTTTCTTTATACCTGAAAATATGTTGAGAGTCATTATATTAGAGCGTGTTTGACATTTTTTGTGCAAAACAGGTGATATTTAATCTAAAATTTTATTATATAAGGCAAATAATAATATTAATTTTATAATTTTAATATATAAGGCAAGAAAATATTTAAAATTCGGAAAAATTTCGAATAAGATTATAAAACTCCTATTTATTATTTCCTTCACTTTCAATAAAAAACCTAACTTATGTAGTCACTGAATAATTTTCTAATGAATGGAAATTCACTCAGTCATAACGGCAAAGTTTTTTTTTTTATTCAGATGTACGAACAGTCAATATTAAAGTTTTACTTAGCTGTGATAATAATTTCTGTACGCATCCTGATCCATCGTAAAAATTAATTTTATACATTTCTTCTTACCAACCCAACCTTAGCGGGTTTGCAGCTTTAGACAAACAAAAGATGAGGCTTCGAGTTACTGACTTTGAGTTACTGCCGATGCCATTTGGATTGAATCTAAAAGTCCCTTATTCAACGCATGTCAGCTGATTTAAACACACGAGAAATTCGTGTGAGTTGATATTGACACACACGTGAAACACATGCTACAGGTGTTTTAAGTGTGCGTTAATATCGGCTCTTAATCTTTATCATACAATAAACTACCACATTAATTGAATTTCAATGAATCGAACCTACTTCATGTAAGTCACGTTTTTCTCATTGGAAGAATTCAAACATCATAAGAAAGTCCTTTAAGTTTTAGTTGAAGTAAAAAAATTCAATAACTTTTTATCCTTGTTTTGTTTCTTTATCATCTTAGTTGATTCTAAATTAAAAAAAAAAAAAAAATCTTTTCACATCATTCATTTTGTTTTACCTGTTTTTCTTGTCCATTTTGTATCATAATTTTTGAAGTCTAATCATTACTAAGAATTGTATCATTATAATAGTTGTTACTCATCTAAGATATTGATGATTTTAGTTTATTTACAATATTAATATCACACCACACACACACACACACACACACACACACACACACACACACACACACACACACACACACACACATATATATATGGATTTGTGAATTAATCGATCGGTGTTTTAAGGTTACGAAATCTTGATTATTCACTAAAGACCGTTTATTTATCTGTCTTAGGACGAATTTAATTACAAATTAGACAAAGGTATACATGAATGAAACTCCGAATACACAAGGTCATAGGGGCTTGATCATTCATATAGTTCCCGTGAGAGTCCATTTCTCTTCTATAATTCTCGATAACTCCAGCCAATCTTTTCGATGAAGCCTTTCCAATTCCTTATGGCTTGCCAAGCCTCGTCTCGTGCCTCCTGGACTTCCTTTCTGTCGCCTTCCCAGCACTGTCTCTACAGGTATAGCGCCGATCTGAGTAAAATGCTGTCGTCTGGTCGCATCCAACTCCATTCATTTGTCGTAGTAGTTATAAAGCACATTTATTGAAATGAAAGTTATTTCGTGGTCTATTCTCATTTTGCTGTGACATATCTTTAAAGACAGAAACAAGATATAGAACAAGTGTAAGGAGCGAAAAAAGAAAGTGGCGATCCAAATGCTGCCGTATTTTTCCATTTGGTTGTTGATTTTCGGAAGAAGTTATCCTTATGTGATTTATTCTTTATATTTCACACATCTGTTTCATTGTAAGTGTTGTATTCCAAGCATTTGTATTGTACATTTGTCTGATATCAATTATACTCCACCTTATTGCAACAGGAGTGATGATAATAAACAAAGAATAAATAAATAAATCGAACATCTTGTGATTGTATGCTTTTTTTTCTTTAACTTCGGCCGATTACCCCATGCTATTTCGTGAACTGGCTGGTCAGAACCCGAAATCAAGAACAAATCGGACTTCGCATGCTCAATTTACTACAAAATGCCACGACAGTTCACAAATTGGTCGGATTTCGAGGCTTTGATCGCAACACACACACACATCACCTATACCTTAGACTACCTGATGATATTAAAGTGATAATTTGTCTTTATTTCTAAAATATTAGATAAGATCTCGGTTGTAAAAAAAAAAAAAATCAAACCAAACAATAAAATTCTCCATTTTGTTTGGCGAGTTATGCACAATTGAAATGCATGCTAAACTGAGGTTTGAAATGCTGTTATTAAGTGATTGTTGTACTTACACAGACCTTCCGTAGCGACATTTTAACACCAAACCTCTGTAACGAGGTGAGATAAGCCAAATTCAACAACACGAGAGCACTGTTATCTGAAATCGACATGAAACAGAATAGAGTGCGTGTTTTCGTTACAGTCACTGTCACGCTTTCATTTAATAAATATGTAGGAAACACATTAATTCGTCACGTGATTCAAAATAAATTATCTAAAAAAGAATCAATTTTCAATTACCAAAAAAACAAAGAGAGGCATCTTTAGTTGATCACTTCCTTAATGTGACTAGGGCTCCCATTTTCCGGCTATTTTGATATGATGAACGTAATGTTAATCCTATGGAATTTTCACTACACCGTCCTCAAATATTTTATCTATCTGAGTGTAAAAAGTGCATGCCAAAGGGCAAAAAAATAATACAGATCTCTGCGGCGTTACATTTTTACTCCGATTTTCGAAACTATTTCGGGATATTTTTTAAACATCGGAAAACTCGCAAACAAATCATTGAAGTAGACAGAAAAATAATTTTAAAAAGCGGATGGAAAATGTAATTCCGCAGAAACCTTAATTATCTTTTTTTCTCTTTCGGATACACTTTTTTCATTCAGATGGATGAAATAGTAAAGATTTGAGGATGGTTGTAGAAATTCCATAGGATTAACATTGTGTTCACGAAATCAAAATGGCGGGTAGATGGGAGCCTTAATACAGATAGTTTTGGACACATGTATCAAATTACATTCAGTGAAAGATAAAAGACTATATGAGTATGTTGAAAACCTTTTAAAATGTATATTTGACTACATGGCCTAGGATACACACTATTAATTTTCCGTTCATTTAACCTTCGTAAGACATGACCGGTTGAATCTAGCCTTCACGAAGAGATAAAAGGAATTAAGTTTTTCCTCTTAATTTAATGATCTAGTTCTTTTATTTTTAGTTCTTCTTTTATATTATTTCCATATGTTATATCATATCTGATTTGAAGAATTTTTAAATATGAAGAACTTGCTTGAATTGCAAGCGCTATCTTATTATTAATGAAAACAAACTATAGTTAAAAGAATAAGAATTATAAATAGTTTAAAATCACGTATTAATCTATATTAAATATCTTATATATATGATAAGATTTAAAATAATTTGTTGTGAAAAAAATATTTTTTTACACAATTTAGCGGTATATTTTGTGTTGAGAAGGAATTTATCCCTTATTTTTACTGTGAAAATGAGGAACAATTTTTTTAAAAAAAAAAAAAAAGTATTTTCTTCTAGGAAAGAATGATCAAGCAAATAGAAAGTAGTATATATATTGATTTCACTAGAGATATTATAAACATAAGTTTCATTGCGGTTTTTTGCTTTTGTATGATTTCGCAAAGTCATTTGAATGAAAAAGTCAATATGCATGAAAATCAGTTTAGTTCCATACGTTGATCTCCTTGTGAAATCTGGCCTTACTTTGAATCACTTGAATAACTCCACTGCCCGTGAAAAGTGAAACTCCCACGGGCGATTAAGAACGTGAGAATAGTTCTGGAATTAACTAAATAATTTCACAGAATCTCTGTTTGAGAGGTAATACAATACAGTCAAAAAATGAGATCGATACAAGAACAAACGTCCATTAAAAGTAAGACAGTGAAGGATGATATCACTTAGATTACAACAAAATAATTTGAGAAGTAATAAATTATTCTAATTCTAAAGTTGTCGTACTCTAATTCATTTGCGCATAACGTCTATGATAGGGAGTGGCAATAATTCTCTTCGAAAGTAATGCAGTACAGAACATCATTTTCTCCTCTCGACCGAGTCCAACAATACCGTTATCTATTATTGTGGACAATTTATTGCATTTCATTCTTTACATAATTGCTGTTCGAGCCTCGACGCCTCAAAAGAAAGCCGGGCTGATGAACGTCAAATCTATCTAGACTCAAAGTCCTCCCGTTGGCGTGGTGTGGAAGTTAGGAGAGGTGTGGTGCCAGCTCAGGTGTTGTCCTCGTCACTTCAAAATTAGGAGGTAAGTCGCCAATAGCCCTAGTGTTGCTTCTAGTGCGACGTTAATAACACCAATCAATCAATACAAATTTGCTTAAAAGGATTTCAGGTAATAGATATGGGACATTTGGTGAAAGTAAATTGCTAGAACCTAATAATATGATATATATAAAACACACACACCAAATTTTAATACTTTGATGTGTTAAAGAGTGTTTTTAAGCACTTCATTGGCAAATTACAAACGTTCTACTCCGGCATTGAGGCGACTTTCTTCAACAACGACGGCAAAAGTTAAAATGCCGTAATGATTATGCAGATGGGGAATCCCTTTTGTCTTAATTGTTAAGAACACTGCAAAAAACAGGAAGATTTATTTTCCGGATCGATATATGGAAGGTTCGAATCAACCCTTTCACTCAGGGTCATCTTCCCCCACCATACGTTAAAAAACCTTTCCCAATGCAGCGGGAAAACATAAGCCGTCGAAGGGAAGGGGAATCCAGGACTTGAACACTAGATGGTAGTACAATCTATAATTACCTGCTGCATATACCTCCAACGCAAGCATGCGGGCTCTGTGAGTCTAACTAACTCATCCACACTCATAAATCATGACTAGAGATATTCTGGCTGCAGCATACATGTCAAATATGCCCATAATCTCAACTAGAGACAACCGAAGACATCAAAGAAAACTTTCTAAAACGACTCTTAATACAACAGGGCGGGGATATACATCAGTTGCAGTTGTGGCAGGAAAAAAACATTCTCCAAATATATCGTCTAGAATATCCCCTGAATATTCGGTAACATCACAATGATACTGAAGGGGGAATATGCGGCGTCTCTTTTCAACAACTACAGCAAGTTGAAATGCCTCAATAACTAACTCTATAGGGATGATCTCAGTTGGCCTGGTTGTCAAGAACGCCTCCAAAGAAGACTGGATGAGTTTTCTCTGAACCGAGGTATCGAATGGATCGATCAGGTCAACTGACTGGAAGAAAGACTTTTTCCAGAGAGGCGGAAAACATCAACCGTAGAAGTACCTTAAAGTTTTTTTTACTTCTAGAGGAGGATGCAACAGCCTGATCAGGTAGAATCACGGATTAGTAATTCGAGGGGAACAAGTAATGGCCTTGTAAATCAAACCAGTGATTTTCACTGATGAAGATTAATCAAGCTGAAGAGCTTCGAAATTCGCACTTTGGTGAGGTAAAGATGTGAAATGTGAGGAATCAATACAGATATCAACTTCGCTATTTGACAGTGCGTCAAAATTATGAGGAGAATTGGTTATGAATTTGAAAGAATTAGTCAGAGGGTTTCACCCTGGTTGGAAGAGAAACTGTCTCGTATCCGAGTAGTAACTTCTTAAATCCAAATATAGACCGTCGAGCTGTGTACTGAGAGGTGATGCACAATAAATATGCAGTGGTTCTGTCTGAAAGTATACATATTGGCATGGTAAGGATGTAAAGTACCTACTCATATGTTGAATTCGTCATCTGATCGTGGTTCAGAACCACAAGTTATGCATTTATATTATGCATCATTTCATGACATGTTTCAAACATGTTTCCTGTATCTGAGTGCCTGTATCTGTCTTCCAGACATGATAACATGTCATCGAAAACATGTCAGTTAGACAGATACAGGCACTCAGAATCGCTAAGCAATAACACGTTTATATATTTTGAAAGTATTTTAAATATTTTGGTTAATAATTACGAGGTTTGATAGAAAAGTAATGTCTCTATGACCATAACTTTATTTGTTAACCAAATTTTGTCACACCTGGATGCTCTATGTACCTTCTTGTAAAGTGTTTTTTTCTCTCCTTGATACTGATGGTGTGCTGATAACTAAAAAAAAAATGTCGACCTACGTGGAGATGGAGTTGAAGCAGTGAGGTGTCATTGCACCCGAACTTGCACATTGTGGTTTTCATTTCTTTCCCAAGGTGAAAGAGAATCTTAAAGAACATCATTTTCGTTCTGGCGATGAGGTAACGGTTGACATTGAATCTTAAAGTCAATAACAAGCATCGGAATTTTTTTCAAACAGGTTTGTTCGACTAGTCACGCATTGGCGCAATATCTCAGAAAAGGATGAATATGTATCAAAAAGTGAATATTACGTTAAGAAGAGGATATACGCATTTTTTCAAGTACAAAAGGAATTGTGAAATTGGATTACAAATATAAAAATTATAGTCATGCAAGTATTTCTTTTCTATCAAGTTTTGTATCTAAACAAAGAATTTGACAGTTTTTTTTAACCTGTTCACTGCCAGAGAAGATTAAAGCGTATTGTCCTGGGCGCCAAGATTTATTTTAAAAGGCACATGGAATATCACAAAATCTAATAATATGAAGTCACATATATAGTATTGAAATGGAATTTTTACAGTAATTTAAACATGAAAATAAATAAATAAATTAAATAAATAAATAAAAATAATAAAAAATTACGGGATAACTCGTAGCCTGGCGTCACTGAATGAAATTCTTATGCTGAGGGCCGCTTACTAGATATCTTGTAGTACTTTTTTTTTTTTTTATTTTCAATGAAATTTTTCATACACAAAGTTTTTTTCCAATTTGGATAAACATGGACAAATTTCTACTTAATCAAATATAGTCAGAGATTACATTTTGGAAACATCAGGTAATGATCGCGCTGATCAAAGCGTATGTCTTACAGTTCATTCCTCAGGAAAAATATCCGTTGGTATGCAGAAACAGTGCACTGCGCTCAGGTTTTATACTCAAAGGAATCGAGGAAACAAAAAGATGACACCCGGGCTTCGATTTAGGGAATCCGTTATTCTGCTCAAAGTTAATGGCGACCCCAGCAGTGCATGAGGAAATAGCATGTGTAATACAGATTTGTCTGAATTTTATTACATGGTACGTCTTCATCATACAGAAAAAAAAAAAAAAAGATGCCTTCCAACAAAATCATGTCGGATACAGACAGAGCAAAAACGACGTAAATAAAATAAATGTTTTTGTCTAGTAATGCTCCAATAAATTAGGTCGTTTAAAAGTATAACATAAACAGCCATAACAATAAGCAATTCGAGATAAAACCAACGTTTTTATATGGTGGCAAAATTTATTGAAAAATTATTGAAATATTAGTTAAAACTTATCGCAAATGTCTAAACAATGCATTGTTAGGCGAGTAAGAATGATTCCCAAAGTTTCAGAGCTCTAGCTTGATGGGAAGTTGGTTAAATTAACGACCGAAAATTTGATGACACACTGATACATACACAGACACACACCAAATGAAATACATTAAAACTTTGTACAATATTTCAAATTTATTAACACACAATATTATAACCGAATAATCTAAGTTATTATTTTTGATAGTAAAAAGTGATATTTAATGTGTGTGTGTTTAAAAACTATTTTATAAAATTCTCATTCATCCTTTCAAAATTCCTAACTCAAACGGCTGTAAACTTATTCTGTGGCCAATTACAATTAATCTTAACTTACAGTGCAAACTACGTGATATCTCCTAATCGGCACTCTTGATACATATACTTAATGCGCGATATCTTGTAGTTGGCAGTGAATGAGTTAATGTTTTAGGTATGAAAATCAAATAAAACGTCGTTATGGCTGAAACTGGACAATTCTCAGAGATGACTTTTCCAGATAATTTTAATGCTGTTTGGTTTTTATCTTCCCATCTATATATTTATGGAAAACTCACAAATAACATTGGAAATCTGATTTAAATGCCACGATTGTAACTTATCTTTTCTGTCGCATTTGAAAAAGGAAGAAGAAAACCTATACAAAAAGATTCTTTTGATGAAAAAAATTGTTCTTCAAACATATTTGAAAATGCAGCAAATTTCTACTTTTAACACCAATCATGTTATTTTGCTGACATTTATCTTTAAAGCTATTTTTCTTCTAAAAATAAAATTCTTTGTCTTCTATACCTCTCCGCAGTGTTTACATTCACAATCGTTTTGTGAAGGGAAAAAAATTATCGGTTCAGTGAATCAGTAAATAAACCCATAAACAAAGAATGAAATATGTCATTTTCACATGTGCACTTTTTTTGTTACTATCTTTTTCTTCACATCGTGGAATTTGCAGTGAATTAATACTTGTCAGTGTTTATGACACACCCAAATTTTACTTCGTCATGAAAGGGCAGGTGACATTTTAAAAAACGACGTTCTTTGTCAAAATTATGGAATTTGGTTTTGGTTTTGTGTCAGACATCGTTATTGTGTATAACGTCATTTACTAAAGCAATTAACACTAAAAAAGTCAATACAGTTTGCGGATTCTGATCATATATATATATATATTGTAAACAACTATTATTTCTAAAAAAATAAAAATGATAATGAGTATTTATTGGAAAAATAAAAATAATATAATAAATAGATTATGAAATAACGAGACAAAATGGATTATAAAAATAAGAAAATTAAAATAAAACATAAAAAGAGTTTTTTGAAAATTAGCGTCAACAAATAAGATAAAGAAACGAAAAGATATAAAGTGATTAAAATAAAGTGATTTAAAGATATAAAGTGATTAAAATTAACTGTTTCAAACTTAGGCCTAAGAAACTGGTTAATCATGCTTTACTGCATCCTAACCATCCTTACAGTAATAACTTCATAATAAAATTGGTAGATACTATAAAAGCTAAGAATGAACGAAAATGAAACATATCCAAAAATTAGTAAGCCAGAATACTTGGAGTAAAAAATATAATAAAATTAAAGACAATGACAACACGAATACATAACTTTTTAATAATCATAGATATAAATATGAAGTAAAAGTTATTAAAAATTTTCTCCGTCATATTTTTATCCCTAGGAAAAATTACAAACGGCCTACTACCAAGAAAATAACTGCCTTAATTGACAACATTGTAAAAAATACTATTATAAATTCACAAGAAGCAAAAAATAATATGAAAAAAACTCAAATTCGAACCCACTTCAAATTGTTCTATGCAAAGTTCTGCAAAGAACAGATTTAGCCACCAAAGGTGATAACATTTTAAAAATAATTATCAAGAAATTTAATTAAATATTTGAATTAAAGTTAACAATAAAATAATGAAGTAGACAAAGGCATTCTTTTTAAATATTAAAATTAAAGTAAGCAATTGATTATTCAAATGATTATTATTTTAAAATAAATATAATAATAGTAAATCAATGTTAAAATCATTTGATCTCAAAACATTCCACGAAAGAAGCCAAACTAAAAGACGTAGTTTAAAATTCTTGAGGGAAAAAAAAGGCTGCCTCATAGAGCTGTCTTAAAAAATGAATAATGTTACTCATTTTCAATCAAATATTAATTCCTGTTTACATATGATTTAACGTAATACATAAATCGATAAGTAAATAAAATACTTAATTTTTATATTTGTTTCACTTCAATTCAATAAAAAAATTAGCAGAAATGTATCGATGTATTTTTGAAAATTAAGTTCATTAGTGATGAAAGCAGGTATCAGACATATATTACATATATTTTATTTCAATCCAATAAAAAACCAGGAAAAATTTATTATGATGTATTTTTAAAAATTAAGCTCATTACTAGTAAAAGCAGACATAAAAAATATACGCAAAAATAAGATAAATTTTTGAAAAGTGATAATCTACGACATTTTTGGGTTAACTCAAACAATAGCCCCTTTAGTGGCTAATAAAACTGCAAACATATTTAATAAGAAAAACGGAAATTATATGGGACTCCGTATATCACAAAGACGGAAAAAAGGCTCAGACTTACTAATTTCGATACACTGAGACTATGAGTGAAGATAAGATACGTATCGTGAAGCGATTTTCGAAATTCGCGTTTAGATTTTCTTTACTCCAATGTTGAAGCGAATTTTTGGTATACCTTACGGATTAGCTTTCGAACAAAACGTCGCAGAGTTACGATTCTTTTACCTTCTCTTACGATTCTGACTTAGTTTCGCAATTCATGTATGAATTTACTGATTTATATTAGGCTTCTTTTCATTCTGGATTTGTATTTGAACCAACGGTGTCGTTGGTGAATTTTTGAAAATAGAGCAGAAAATTGTTCTTATTTTTTAAAATTTTTGAATCGCTCATTCCAGAAATCTATCAATCCAAATGGCCCAGCATTCATATGTTAAACGGATCATATGTCATCTTTTAAAAGGAGAATGAGCGAAAATATCAACTGAAGGAATTTATGCAAAATATTTTAGTTACACATCCAATGAGTAAATTTTCTCATTTCACCCTTCGCTAGGGACATTTATAGCCCCTCTACGCATTGTTCTAGCGCATATTACGTCTCATGACGCTACACTCTATCTCTGCTTCCCACAATTTATTCTTCATGGTTTTATTTTGCTTGTCCGAAGAATTAGATTCTTATGCCACGACAAACACACACACACAGAGACACACACACACACACACACAAATAGACACATATTAATTAAAAAATACTGTAAGCAGTAAAATGCTATTAGCAACGAAAATTTATTTTAAAATTATTAGCGCATTAAGAAATGATTTTCAAATCTGACAATTATTTTATGTTTAGAGTCTTTTAAATGTTACGAGACTCAACAACGTTCAATGTATTTACGTCGTTGGTACATTCAATTTTAAATGAAATAAAACAAAGTGAAGATGTTCCTTTAGCTACGAGATTTTTTTGAAAGCCACAAAATTTTAAAGTTTTTTTGTAATTGTATAGTAAAAAAACATACATACAGTTTTGATTAATTTTTTTTAGATTATTTAAAACTTTCCAAGATCCAAAAGTATTCGGATAAAAAAATACTTCAGAGAAATTTTGTGTTTGATGTAAACACATATTTAAAGGTAATTGATACTGAATTTCATCAAGATTCAACAAAAATTAAAGATTTTATAATTTTATAACCCAAAAAACAAGTGTCATACAGTAAAGTAAAGCAGCATTTTTCAGCAAAAAAATTAGGACCATTCAATCTCGAAACACAGGCTGAGAATAAACTTCATGAATGGATTACAGTTTGAAGGTAAATAGTATTACTTATCATTTTGCATGATAGGAATATATTACTAGAATAATTGACGACATCTCGTTGTAATGTGAGAGCAAAGCTGGATGATACTTTGTCTCGGTTGAATGAACAAGTCAAAGGAGTGACACTGGTAATTCATTTTCGAAATAAGACCCCATAACCAATGTGTACTTTGCGAAGTCTAACTATTATGACCTTGTGTCATTGGTAATAAATCAGAGAATCGAATAACGCTCGTATTCCCCACAAACACGGCTCCGAATAACGTACAATCTGTTATAACATCACATGACTGAAAGTGATAGAGTGCTTTTGATATGAATATTGATATTGATCCATTATATTAGGGAGCTCAAAATCGATGGTATGGTAGTAAGTTTTCAAATTATTAGTCAAACAAAAATGTTTAGCGATTTTTTTATGCGATGCAATACTACACAATAAAGTACAAGTTATGTATTTTTCCCGTTATGCTCAATAAACGAGTATGCACCAGGTTAAGGGACACTATATCCATTTTCT
>BMAW01001297.1:0-57070 GCA_019974015.1 Nephila pilipes | reverse complement strand
GATAATTTTATTATACCGTCTTCTACAGTTTTCATTAGTGAATAAAGTATGTTTCCCAATATTATAAGAAAATAGAAATATTATAGCTTAAAAAGTTCTATGTCGATTGATTGTTTATTAACCTCGCACCGAGAAGCAACGCGAAGGCTATTGGCGACGGAGCTCGCAATGGTGAACTTCGGTCAAGTGATGAGGACGACACATGAGCTGGCACCTCACTCCCCAAACTTCCACACTATACCATCGAGAGAATGGGAGTCTCGACAGATTTAATGTATATCTCCCCACTATATGGCGGAACTTAAAAAACATCCGGGATGGAAAATAATGTTGTAGGAAAAGGTTCTGATGTTGGAAACTCTTCAATATTTAGGTTTCATGTTTCAAAAAATTATTCTTGTAATGACTATAAAAGATTATTGTTCACCCTCATGCGTTTGCCTGTTGGCTGTTCGATTTCACATACTTTTCAGTGCGTTTTTTTCTCTCTCTCTCCTTTGGAGGGGTTCTTAATGAGCATCACCCTCGACAGGAAGTAACGAGGTCAATGGTTTAGATGCAGCAATGCGAACTTCTTTTCTTATTTATTCTCGATCGAGTCGTCTTTGCGAACAGACACCTGAGCGTTAGTGAGAATTCTCCTTTTATTGCGAGAATATTTACAATTATACAGGGTACTTCGAAACTCATGGGAAAATACTTAAGGGGTGATAGAAAACATCTAAACAAGCATTTTTCAACAAACAATGCATCGATGGACCTCCAGATGGCGCTGCAATGGAAAGCATAAAGTGCGAGTTTTCTTTCACATCGTCGTTTTTACCGTGGATTTCAGGATGCAAGATGACGTACTATAATCAGGAAAAGGCCATAGCCAAGAAAATCTTGATGCCCGTGATTTCATTACTCGTATGATATACAGGATATATCGAAACTCACGACAAAAATTTAAGGGGGGGGATAGAAAACATCTGGACAAGCAATTTTCGAAGCGTTTAGGCAGAAATTCAAGGGGTGACAGACAACCTACAATGTTTAGGAGGAGAGCAAGCGGTGAACCGTCAGACGACGGTGTAATGCACAGCGAGAGTTTTCTTACACATTGTCATTTCTACCTTGGATTTCAGGAGGCATGGTCTTTTCCTATAACTTTACGCCACCATGCCTCCTGAAATCCATGGTCCAAAATGATGCTAACTAATTATTTTTATTCACTTTCTAGAAGAGTAAAATTCAACAGTTAACATTGCTTCCTCTGTAGTTTGTGACATATTTCCTCATTATCTAAAACTCTACAAACATCTTAAAGTGTAATTAAATAGTCAATAATTTCAAAAGCTCCAGCTGAAGATATGCAAGAGAAGGAAAATACTCTTTATTATCTGTCAAAGAGTATGAAAGATCTCTCTCTCTCTCTCGAATCCCTCTTAATTCAGTTAATATTAGTTTGCGTTCAAACAACATAGTCTTAGCTTACTAAATCGTTCATTCCAATTGAAGCACTTTTCAATTATCATAAATTTGACTACTATGATTCTGTCTATAAGTCACTTCCAACAACTATCAATGTAAACGAATAAGAACGATGATTCACTCCAATTTTCAATATCTACCAACAGGTCACTATATATCTCTCTCTTCTCTTTCCTTTTAATTCTATTTTCCTTCTATACCACTACCTCTAATTCAATTAAATAAAATATTTTCTTCTTTTAATTTACTTAATCATATTTCAATTAGTTCGAAAAGAGTTGTTTTTGTATTCAATTAAAATTACCAAAAACTCTGAGGTTTGTGAAGAGAAAACCGTGAATAGCCCATCTCCATACTTTAAACTCCCTAAAAGCGTTTAAACTTACGTTTAGATCATTAAATTAATTTATATCTAACTAACACACTCAAATTCGGGTGATAGACTAACATTTTTTCTATTCTTTCTCTTCGATCGTTCCTTAGAACAAACAGCTGATTCTGACGCCTCTCTTTGATTCGCTATCACTCTAACTAGCTTTACCACCCACTGTTTAATTCTATTATTTGCTGTTTATAAATATAATTTATCCATTCCATTAACGAAAATTCGTAACTTCAATTTAATCTACATGAGTCATACTTCATTTTATTGGGAGATATTTTACTTAAAGGAATTCAAAGATAAAATTCCACGAGGTTTATGGAAGTGTAAATCGCGAAAGACCCCACTGTTACAAACTCTCAAGGGTCTACATTTTATTGTTTAAAATATTGTCATGCCATCAAAAAATCCAAAGCCTAGCTAATGAATATTTTTTAATTTTCCTATATTTTTTTTCTTTCTTTTTGGGATAAAGATCACAGTAGATCTTATTGAAAAATTCCATCGAGAGTAAGGCACCATCATACGGAAACTAAAAAAATAAAAACAAATAAACCTAAAAAAATTAGGAGACTTGGGGAGAAAAAAAGCTCGAAATTTGATCTTCAAACTTCCATTAAACGAATCCGTCCCTTAATGACTCCTATTTTTTTTCTTCCACAAAACGTAATTTTTTCCTCTCGGTTCAACACACTAATATCACCTTTATACCAAAATTGAAATCAGTATAGGATCCTGTTGAACGCATTACTTTTTGAAGCAAGCACATTTGTGGAAAATGAGGGGGAAAACTCGTTTTTTTTTTCCGAAGCAGTTTCAACCAATCAATAAGGGGGGTAATTTATTCGATAACTTATTTTAGAGTACCAAGGGAATGCTAATATCGCCTAGCTGTGCGCTTTAAATGACAATGAATGAAAGGGAAAGAAGAGTGGATATAGATTTCCACTTAAAAATAGCTTATTAACTTTTAAGGTCGTGAATTATCTGGCCGTATGTGAGTTATGCATAAACGGAAATTTATAGGTATCCAATTTTACTTGACGACATTTAAAAAAATAGTTTATGTTTTGGAATAGTGACAACCGGTTTGTAAAAATTATTTAACGAAATGTTAGTAGAGAACAGAGTACTTATAGAATGTTCATATCATAGTAACAAGTATCCACTACATTTCAAGAGGCCACGATAGCCTTCAGTCACAGTCGCGGAATATGACTCTAGCGCTGTTTTCATCAAGTCGTGGGGTCGAGCCCTTATGTCAATAAAAACAAACCGTTTAGAGGGGCTGGTGCCCTTTAAATCTGGTCGAGGTCCCAAGGCCTCCAGTTGACGTGGTGTGTAAGTTTTGCGAGAGAGATCTCAGATGAGGTATCGTCCTCGTCGTTTGACCAAGTTTTAAAATTATGATTCCGTTTCCAATAGCCCTTGTGTTGCTTTTCTGTGCAACGTTAATAAAAACACTCACGCAGTATTTCAAAGAAAATGGAACTTGAAGGACATTATGGAATTTCATTATATCTTAGCATTTCGCGAGGGAATTAATCACATTTTAACAGCATGAACTTAAATAATTGCAAATTAACTTTGTATTTATTTCGGTAAGAGTTGCCTTTTTTCACAATTGACTAAAATTGTTTGTTAGAAGCCAGTATCATTTAGTAAAACAAATACTTTTCAAGATAACGAATCTTGTAAACCTTTTCAAGATATACACAAGGGTTCCTCACTTTTTAAGATTATTTTAAAATTTCAAGACTTTTTGATCACGTGTATGTTGTGCTGTAATTTATTTTTCATGGTTCAGTCAAAGACTAGACCATGTTCATGAGACCAGAGATCATCAAGAAATCATACACGATATAGATTGAAATACGGATATATTCTCTCTTAAGCCCCATACAATTTAAAAAATGCTTAGAAGAGTCCTGGGAATAAATTATAATTGGAGCAGGTGGGAAAAGTTTTATGCCCCTTGTAGAAAGTAAGACTTCTAATGTATCCACTAGTAAGTCTTTAAATTGTAGTTTGGATCACTCTGTCTCCTTTGATGATGAAGACACCAGCAGGAGTTTGCCTACTATACCACGAGTGTGTGGAAAGTGTGTTCCATAATTGCAAGTTTGAAATTTGTATATTTGATTTGCTTGTACACACACATGTCTGCATGTGTGTACAGCACTACTTATAAGATATAACAATAATACTTTATTCTACCCCTTTGAGATCATGTTAGAGGAGTTGTCAGGGTGACGAGCATTGTTTCAGTCGAGTCATAGGTTCGAGTCCTGCTTTTACTAATATCTGTCATGCAATGGAGCTCATGCACGTTAAATCTGTTGAGGCTCATAATTCTCACACTGTTACTGTATTTTGTAGACCTTGAGAGCGAAATGAGTGTGATTGTTAATAATAACGTTGCACTACGAAGCAACACTAGGGCTAGTGCCGACGACCCTCGTAATTTTGAACCTCGGTCAAGTGACGAGGGCGACACCTGAGTGGGCTATTCCTTCTCCAAACCTCCACACTAAGCCAACGCGAGAACATAAGACCTTGACCAGATTTAACGCGCATCAGTCCCACTACACGGCAGATCTTTAGTGGCATCAGGGTCGAACTCTTTGAATCGACGAAAACAATGTCGATCGTGAGTCCGCGACCAAGACCATTAGGCGACCTCGGCCTCGTAGGGGTTACAGCTCAGGCGTGACGCCTTAGTTACTTAATAGTAGAAATTCAAAATTAGGAGATACGTTTCTGATAAACATCGGGCCGTGGTAGCCTAATGGTTAAGGCATCGAACTCAGACCGTTGGTTTTCGCCGAGTTGCGGATTCGAAGTCTTGATGCCACTAAAGATCCGCCGTGTAGTCGGGGCTGATGCCCGTTAAATCTATCAGAGCCCAAAGTCCTCCCATAGGCGTGGTGCGGAAGTTAGGAGAGGGGAGTGCCAACTCAAGTGTCCTCGTCACTTGACCGAAGTTAATTACGAGAGGTCCGTCGCTAATAGCTTTCGTGTTGCTTCTAGTGCGACGTTAATAAAACCAAACCAAACCTAATGGGCGTCGTGTTGTTTCTAACTACGTTAATAAACAATGAGCAAATCTAAACACAGGCAAAATGCCTCGAACAAACATAAATATAGTGGCACATACTTTTTATAAAAACTGGTAACAGAGTAAAAAAAAAAAAAAAAAAAAGGATCAGACCTAAACTATTTATTTTTAGACAGTTTCCGAACAATATATTTTCAGTAAATACATAGCACTTAATGACCTAATTACATCTCTCTCCGAGAGTAAAAAGAAAGAGCCCGAAGTTCAGATCTCAAGAATAAACAATATTTCGTCCCTCTTTGAAAGGAAGGCGCTTGTATTGTTGTGGAAGCAGCAAAAACAAAATGGCGCTCCTTTATGACTCAGTAAACAGAAAACGGTAATAAATTATGGCCGAGGTGAAGAACTTTTAATTCCCCAGATAGGGTTTGGAGCAAAGAGCTTGCGAACAACCAAGATAAGGTTCCTGGATTATTTATTTTTCCCAAGAGGTTGTGCTGGATTGGGAAATCTTCACCAGACACTTTCTTAACGCGGGTGCCGAAGAGATTCCTTATTTGAGAATGAGATTAAAAGGATTCTCTTTCGTTTCTTTACTTTTTTCCATATTTGTTTGGGGGTGTAGACTACCCTCCCCTTTGTGTTGTAAAGTAGAAAGTTTTGTTGCGCTTAAAGGAAAAATGCTTTTCAATGTTACTAGGGAGAAAGTGATGATAGGTGTTTGTTTAGGTATGATGATGGATGATGAAATTTTAATATAAGGATTATAAATAAAATTGAGTTGCTTTTTTTTAAAAGAAGAGAGTTCCTTATTAAAATAGTTGTAATAAGTGTATATGCGATATTACTGGATTCAAAAGATTATCTGTTATGATTTTAAGTTACTTATTATTAACGAATTAAACATTGGGACATTGGGAGAGCCTCATTTTTATGGAACTGTCGGAATTTCAGCAAATTGCCTTATGATTGATCAATTCTTTATTAACGTTGCATTAAGAAGTAATAAGAGGACTATAAAGTGCTTTGTGAATGATTTGCATAGGTAGGCAGGTTGTTTAGGTATTTCAGGTTATTTTACTCCATTACACACATTATTTTTCTCAAATTTAATTTTTAACAGACGTCATTCGTCTAGTCGTTTCATGCTTTAGGTGACATTTAACCATATATTTGAAAGTTATATCATTTCTTAATTACTTTTGTCCCACTTTAAAACATATATGTACAAATTTGTGTCGTAAAGTATTATAGTGCGTATTCAAAAGATAGCTTTTCAAAAATTTTTGCTTATATGTTTTGGAGAAAGCTAAACGTAAAGAAATTGGCAACCGCTTCCCACTTAACGAATATAGAAACTAGTGACACATTTTTCAAAGAGAAAGGAATTGAATGGAATATCCTGAGAAATAAAGGTTTCTAATGAGATCTAAAAGTCTGCACAATAACTATATAGAAAGTCCCCTTCCTTCTATAAAACTAAGTAATATATTGACAGGATGGATGGCGATTCAAAGCAATGTGATGTAATTATGATTATTTATTACTGTCGCACTGAGAAGCAACTTGATGAATATTGGCGACGGATCTCGGAATTTTGAGCCTTGTTCAAGTGACCGGGACGACACCTTACACCTCCATCTCCAAGCTTTCACATCACGCCAACAAAAAAACTAGGGACCTCGGCGATATTTAAAGTGCATCAGCGCCGCTACATGACTGGTCACATCGGGATTCAAATCTTCGACTCGACGAAAACAATGCCCGTCACGAGTCCACAGCCATGGCCATTAAACTACCACGGCTATAGGTGATTTAAGGAAGTTTTCTCCTGAAGTTCTGGACTCATATTTAGAATGTTCTTTGAAATAAATATGGCTTGATGTCAAATATATGTTTTGACTTAACAATCGGATAAAGATCACAACATTTTATTGTATATATTGTATAATATTTAACTGAGCTATTATAATTTTGAATCAACCCTCCTTTTCTGTATCAAATGTATTCCATTATTTGGTCTCTTTTCTCTCGCTAATTTTGTCTCTGTCTAATAATGTAAAGCAGAGTTATAACTTTACGTCAAGTTTTAGATGTATTCATTTAACACCAGATCTTTTTCATAAAAAAGAAATACTTGTATTCATTTACGACACTGTTACACCAATCTCTTTAAAAGTAGTTCCCTTGGATTGAAACACACTTCTGCTAACTGCCACTTCCCCTAACTTCAATGTCACTCTCGTAAACAGTGCCGGAACACGAATTTTGAGATAGTAGCAGTTGGAGCTTCATCTTCACCATGATGCATTGTTTTCACTGTGCGATTGGCTAGCTACAATGACAACAGAAGTCAAAGTGCTTTAACAGCTAACTAGATGAGGAATCTCTTCTGGCTTAGTGGTTAAGAGTACTTTAGTACAAGACAGAACGAAATTTCCTCGAACAGATCGAAAGTTCGAATTGACCATGTCGTGGTCAACATACTTCTTCCTCCGTGATCTAGAAGTTTGAAGAAATGAAAAAAAAAAAAAAGACGAAAAGATTATAAATTGATTGACAAGAAGGAGGGTGTCGAAAATAGAGGCGGACTAGTAAGGTATCCCAGGGGAGTATTACCCGGATTTATCAAAGACAGTGAACCCCATAGGAAAGAAAAATATCACTAGGGTGCCTCAGGATCAAGATGCCCGTACTTACCAAAAGTAGGTAAGCACCTGAGAAATCGTTTTCTTGAATAGAAGCAACATATAACATGCTAACTCATAACTTTTAAATCCGTAAATGAAAAATGTTGTTCAAAAGTTACCGATCTTTAACATTTCAAAGAGAAGAGAGAGAGAGAGTTTTGTATACCTCTAACTTCTATCATTAAAAAGGTATTTACGTCGCTTATAAGCAAATGGCTATATTTCTTTTTCATTAAAGAAATTATTATGTCAACTCAGAAAAGAAACTGTTTTTTTCATGAGGAAAGCAAATTTATCAACGTGTTAAGACAGTGGAGAAAAATCTATACTTTTCTTTAGATTTAAGTATCCCTCGAAATATATAAGTGTTAGAGGGGGGAATATTGCATATTACTCTATTCATTAGTTCAAGAATTCTTGTACTATTTTGGATATTTTATTACAAAAGTAACAACTAATGGAAATCAATAGTTTAAGACATTGTGGTGTGATGTAATTGCTTACAAACGCCAACTGAAAAGTAACGCGAGGACTATTGGACACGGATCTCATAAATTTGAGCCTTAGTCCAGTGATGAGACGAACCCTGATCTGTCACTTCCTTCTCCAAACTTCCACACATTATTTATGAATTTAACGTGATACTTTGAACAGATTTAACGTTGATCAGCTCCGTAATACGACGGTCCTTAGTGGTACCAGGACTCGAACCTACAACTCGACGAATACATTGCCGTCGGCGACCATGGCCACTAGGCTACCATAGCAATTATTTTAATACAAAGACAAATCTTTATATATGACATTTTCAGCTGATTTCAGATGTGGGATGTAAAGTAACGTAACGAGAAGCTGCTGCGCATTGAATAAATATTTTCTTGTCTAATTATAGAAAATCCGTAATTGAATTAATGCGCTTTAAAAATCCGTAAATATTATTGGCAGATAATTAATACGCTTTAAAAAAATCCATAAATATTATTGATAACCAAATTTATCGGTCGCTTCCTTTTAGAAGGGAAAAGTAGTTTATATTGAATATTCTGTCAATATTCAAGCTTTTGGCTTCGGTAAATAACACATGCTTTCCCTCAGTCTTTCAGCTCTTCACAATGCGTCGTTCTCCTTTCGACTTTTTCATCCTCTTTCTCTTGATTCTTCACCTCTTTCATCTTTCAGCACAGCAACATTTTCCCCAGCTCTTTGAAGAACATATAATTTTCGTCCTATCTCATCCACTCATCAACATCACACTCCATAATTTCTTAGAAGTTTACTACACATGAGGATATTCTTCCTGCTTAGGATGTTCGTTGGATTTATTTCAGCAAAGGCTAGAAGAGTCTTCAGATAAGAATGAAAATTATAATTTGGAACTCAACTGAAATTCTTCATATTGCTCCATGATTACACCTCAAAAATACCCTGATTTCACGCAATGCAGTGGTCGCATGAAGCATGGCGAGAGAAATAACTAAAATGTATTATATAAAGAAATAGAAAGAGGAATGTGATTATTCATTGACACAATTGCCTGTCTTAGAAAATTTCAAGCAAAAAAAGGAGTGCACAGAACAAATTCTTCAAGGACAGAAGAATAACCACAGCCATTTATAATACTCCCAAAATAAAATTGTGTTATGAATGTATTTTGATTTCTTTTCATTGTTTATCAATGTCGCAATGCGAAGCAACAGGATAGATACTGGCGATAGACCTCATAAATTTGAACCTCAGTCAAGTGAAGAGGATGTAACTTAAGATGTCACCTCACTCTCCAAACTTACACACCATGTAACCAGAAGGACTTGGAGCCACGATCAGATTTAACGACAGTCCCGCTACATGTCGAGTCTTAAGTGACATCAGAGCTCGAACCCGCGGCTTGTTGAAAACAGTGCCAGCCGAGAGTCCAAGAACGACCACTAGGCTGCCGCAGCCACATGGTTTGAATATATACGCTTTTTAGACAAGTTTTTGAATTAGATTCTCTTTTTAGACAAGTTTTTAAGGGCTTACGTTGTGAGCTTTGCGGATGCGGATGATCCAGTTGAATCGAGAATTCAAGTCCTACATCCACAAAAGATAGTTGTCCTGAATAACGGGGGCTGGTATACTTCAAACTTTCCTGGATCTTAAATTCTTGTGAGTTATGGTATGAAATCGTAAGATTTAGGCATAAACAAACAACCGAACACAAACACTCATCCCCCTCCCCCCCCAACTCTAGTAGGTACCATCAACTTTATCTGGCAAGTGATCCAAAATTACTAATTTTCAGAAATATGTTTTATATTATTTTTGCATTAAATCAAATCTATGCCAAGTATCAAAGGAAAATGAAATATCTTCCAAAATACAAGACTTTCTTTCAAAAAAATTGTCATTTTATTTATTTCTCTTATTAAATGTTCTCTTGCAAAATTATACAATTTAATATATCTTGACGATTATAGGAAAATAACGACCTGTATTAACTATTGGTACATCAAATCGTCATCAAAATCTGGTTTTTGATATAATTGTTTGCTCTAAGTTTTTACAGTATTCTAAATTTTTTAGGTTTTACTCCCAAATCATATGTTGGGACGAAATAGTCGATTGGAATATTTATTCCTCAGCAGTTTTCGACGTTTATAGGCAATGAGCCTCGAAATAGTGAACCACAGTCATGTAATTAGAGCGATTTTTGAGCTACCCCCTTTGTCCTCTTTTATATGACACCAGTGAGGAATTTAGCTTCATTTCATGAATAATAGTTACCATTACTACATACAATAAATATTTGCTGATTCAGAATTCATTGCCGATCAGAATCAGTGTTCTTAAAAATTATAGTCTGATACTTTAGAATAAGCGTGTCAAGGTCACTCAATTTCATTTCTCCTCCATCAGTTACCAAGGAAGCAACTGATGTATCATCACCACTGCATTTATTTTTAACACTTCAGTTGAGATCCGAATTCCTTTGCGTTTGAACTTGTTTTATGTCAAATGTAAATTCCATTTCAAATATTTTTGAATAAAGTGTTTCTTTTTTCAAAATAATAATTTTTTTTCAAATGAAAGTGTAGAAATTACTAAAACATATCCTTATAAAATATTTATACAATATCCATGCGTATACAAATTTATTTAATTTAAAAAGTTCCAATGAGTTGCTTAGTTTCGTTATATAAAAGTGCAAAAAAACTAAATGTTTTTAATGATATGTTAACAATATTTATAAAATGTTATTCAGATTTATACAAATATTTAATGATGGGGGGAAAAAAAACCTACGATGATCGTGAAACTCAACAATTCGTTTTCATTAGAAGTCCGTTTAAGAAAATAAAACGAAGTGGGGGAAAAAAGTGATGTCCCTTTTCAACTGATGTTGCCATAGCTTACAGACGACAGTGAGGGAAAAATCTGCAATTTTGAAGCGCCTTTTGTAAAGTAACAGACTATAAGCTACAGAGGCACTTTTGTGTCATAATTAGCGAAAATTATCGATAATATATTAATATATGTAAGGATTTGTATTAATTTATGGTAACAATAATTATATTTCTCTTGAGAATTATTTAATTTAAGTTATCACTTATTTCATTATTTTGATATTTAGTATATTAATTTTTTAAAGCATAAATTTACAGAATATTATTGATAGACTTAATAATTTATTTTCTACTTTAATAGTTTATTGTTTGTTTTAATTTTGATTCCTGAGTAATACTAATATTTGGTATTTTTTTTTTATCGTATAGCCATTTGATTTGATTCATTTTGTTGTACAAGTTTTTGCATCGCTTTTGTTCCGTAATAATTCAAAAGTGCAAATATTCTATGGTATTGAAAAATGGAAAAGTGATGTTAAAATATTCTTTAAGCTACTTATTACTTACATTTTTGTAAATTATCTGCTTTGCAGTTATAATATCTTTCTCACTCTCACTATATATTTAGTGATATTTGCAGTTATAATTTCGCCTATATGTATATATATATATAATTTCACGATTTTTTAATAAAAAACTACTTCATGATCGCTTACAAGTTTTCTCTGTGAAAAGTCGAGAAGTCCGGAGATTTTCATTTGAGGTTAATAAAAACGACTTAAAGTCAAGATAGTGAACTATAAAATTAGAAATTTGTGCTGAGCTCTTTGAGTTGGTTTATATATATTCTTTACTTCTTTTTATCAATACTTTTTAACATCTTCGCTCTGGATTTTTCTGATATTGAAACTCAAAAGAATTTTGCCAATTTTTTAACATATCTATCAGCAAACCTATGCATCTGCTTTTCGACGTAGGACCTATGTTAACTTTCCTACTTAGAGCCTGCCTCTAGAGGGCGTTCATTTGTAAAGGGAGAGAGTGTGATGTCACACGATCCCCTCAGACGAGACCTGACCGAATCTCCGAGAGGAGCTGTTGTAAACGAGCGGTAGTAAGAAGATTAAATAAACGTTGTTGTTATACAACCCGATGTGTTTTTTGTCTAAGGACAACCGTGAACTGAAATCTGAGGTGATGATGATTAGTTAGTTTTAGTTTAATAGTTATTAGTGTGTATTTAAAACCTATGTGACTAATGATAATCCGCATTTATAACAACAAAAATAAGAAAATAAAAATAATAAAAAAAGAATTTTTACATTACGTAATATGAGGTTGTATTTTTGTTTACGGTACAGTTAACAGATTATGTATATTTCCCATAATGTACATTAATTACACATACAGAAATTTAATGCGAATGTTTTATATGCACAGTTTTTATGAATGTTTGAATGAAAATACTATTGAAAAATATAAATCTGATATACGATCGGTTCGATTTACGATGTGTTAACCATTACGAGCTCGGTTGTATATCGAACAGTTCCTGTATTCTGTAGGCCACGGTAGCCTAGTTATAATAATTTTTAATAGTTATAGTTTGGGCTGGCGGCCGGCGTTTCAGATCCGGCGTGTAGCGGGACTGATGCACGTTAAACCTATCAAGGTTCCAAGTCCTCCTTCTAGCTTGGATAGGAAGCTTCGAGAGAGGGTTGCCACCACTGGTATTGTCCTCGTCACTTGTCTTGGGTTCAAAATTACGAGATCCATTCCCAATAGCTCTCGTGTTGCGAAACAATCGTGACGTTAATAAACAATCAAATTTAACCCTGCGTTGTGTTATAATGAAATGTTATATAGATTTACAAAAACAAGATCGAATGAAAGTTTTTGTACATCATGACTTTGTAAACTACACAATTTGTTTTGAAACAAAAAGTTTTTCATTGGAACAATGATCGAAATTCCTTTTTAAGGATATAAGGAAATACTGGAATGTATTCCTGTTCTGTTTTAAAAAATATTAATTGAACTGCCTAATTAATATGTTGCACTTTTACCAAATATTTCGATATAATAAATATACTAAAGAAAATCTCGACTAATACTTAGTTTTATTTTACACATAATTAACTTGATCTGTAACATAATCACCCTTTGTTCATTACTTTTTCCATCATTAGAGCTTCATTATCATGAAGTGTTCTTTTATACGTAAGTATCTCTTATCTGGAGAAATCGTGAAAAGAGAATACTAAATTGTGTCTGAAGTTTTTTTCCTGTACACTTTCCTCATTACGTATTATTTCAAAATTCCATTTACTTCAAAAAAATTTACAAAGTTCCTTTTTTAAAATTCAATTTCTCGATGAATATAACACCATATTTTTACAATTAGCTCAAAGGTTTACGATGTTTGAAATTTTTTACCAATTTATTTTGAATTTATGATAAAGTTAAAGGAAGCTTAATTTCCTCCAGGAATCACATACTTCCCATAGATATCCATTGCACTTGCAAAAGATACAGTTGTCCTTTCTAGTGGATCTTTTGATGATGCTTTAGAGCTATTTGTGAGAAGTATAATAATTTAATTAATTGATTGCTTTTTTGCATCACACTGAGAAGCAACACGAGGGATTTTTGACGGACCTCGTAATTTTGAACATCGGTCAAGCGGCGAGGACGATTTCTGAGCTGGAACTTCCATTTCTTAACTTTATAACATTTTAACAGTCGTAACCTTCTTCAGATGAAAAACACTGAAATATCAATAACAATTTCTATGATTTCACATCAATCTACCGGAAGTAAAGTACACTGTGCACACTTTTTAAAACAGGAATCATAAAAGTTTTATAAAGTAATAATTTTTAATAAGGTATTATGATTTAAAAGTCAGTAGTCCAAAGAATAAAATATACAAGATTTTGTTGAAAAATTACACTAACGTGCAAATTGTTACAAAATGGCATTAAAGCTGTTGTCTTGTTAAATTTCAAAAAAGAAAATACTACTCTTTCCTTCATCATACAGATATATATGCGACCACGATAGATAATTAGGTATTTCAATCACAGAAGCCACTCTGTATCCTTCTCCTTGTTATTTTTTGAAAACCTGAATAGCTTTTAAAATATTATGTTGATTATAACAAAAAATAACTTAATTATTAATTCATTATGAGGAATTAAAATATGAGTGTATCCGTACAAGTTTATACTATATCGACTGAGGTAACAAAATAAATGAAGCATGTATAGTCCCTGAGTCATTCTACAAAAATACGTTTAGAAGATTCAACATTAAAAAGGTGAGATTGATTGATGATTTATTGTTTATTAACGTCGCACTTAGAAGTAACACAAGAGCCATTGACGATGGGCCTCGAAATTTTGAGCCTCATTCAAATATTGAAGACATTATCTGAGCTGGAATTTCTCTCTCTAAACTTCCAGACCACACCAAGCGGAGATTTTGGAACACCGACAGATTGAACGTGCTTCAGCCCCACTACACGGTGAGCCTTTCGCGGCATCAGGATTCGTACTCACGACTCTATAATACAACGCTTGCCACAAGTGATCATTCTAATACCGCGGCCACTAATGATTGTGATCGTTTTATTAATGTTGTATTGAGAAGCAACACGAAGACTATTGGCGACGGATCTCGTAACGTTGAATCTCAACCAAGTGACGAGGAAGACACTTAACTGGCACCTCCCTAAGCAAACTTCCACATCACGTTAAAGGAAGACTTAGGATCTCGACCGGTTTTAATGTGGATCATGACCTAAACACGTTGGGTAATGGCATCAGAGCTCGAACCCTTGACGAAAACAACAGCCGTGAGTCCGCGACCATGACCACTAAGCTACCGCGGCCAATTAATTGCATAGACCTTTCCTGCATTTCAAACGGGATCAACCACGTAATAATATATACATGCTGTAACAATTGTGTTCATAAGTGCAGGTGGTAGATAGTCACATAAGTAGGTGAGAAAAATAAATGAAAAATGAATTTTTTTTGCAGACAACAGGTTTTTTTCTGTTAAATTTCTTCTTATAATGTTATTTCTTTACAAATGTAAAGATGCCTTGTTTCTAAAGCCTGCTCCTTTGATTAATTTTGCTAATTATAACGATATATCTAATAAAATATTTAATACATACCTTGATTCTAACAAAACGAATACATTTTATGAAATAAAGAAACAATTAAGCGGTTTTAACTAGACATCAAGGAGCAAAATAACAAATATTCTCAATTTCTCAGTTCCAGATTAAATAATCTTTTCGTTTTCTGTAAGAAAATACTTTCTTTTCCTCAAATAAAATACCTTCAGGGACTCTTAATAAGAACTATCGGTAATCTTTTCGTTTTCCATTGGCAATTAAAAGCAACCAGGATTATTCAAGAGTGCTTATTTTAGAATTACAGGAACTAGGAATTTTTTTTTTTTTTTTTAAAAAAAGAGAGAATAAAAACCCCGGGTATTATTGAAGATAATTACTTCTTGAGAATTCGAAAGAGTCTCATTCTTTTCACCGCTCACATTTTTTGAGGGAATTTTTTTCAAGAAAAGAAAATATAAATTTATGTCTTCGATTTTTTTTTACCAGTATTATTCAACATTATTTAGAAAAGGACACAAAGTTAAAACTCGAGGGGAAAAAATCTTCAGAGAGATTTTCTTTATTTTACTGATTTCTCAAACAATAAAAATGTAAATGATTTTTATAGTTAAAGTTCAACAACTTAAAATTCTTAAAATAACATTGGAACAGTTGAAATATTTATTTAATGTCATTTTTTTCCTATTTATAACAAAGATTACGCGGGAAATATTTAGAAATATTTTTTTTTATGGAAAATAATTAATTTTTGAGTGGACCAAAAAACTTTAAATTCACCTATCCTCCTAAAATCAACCGTGGAATGGACGCGAGATAGTCACTGTCATTGTTTCTGTTGAGTCGTGGATTCAAGTCCTGATTCCATTTAAACACCCGGCTTGTAGAGTGGCTGATGCACCTTAAATTTA
This sequence comes from Nephila pilipes, assembly GCA_019974015.1. Lineage (NCBI taxonomy): Eukaryota > Metazoa > Arthropoda > Arachnida > Araneae > Nephilidae > Nephila > Nephila pilipes. The sequence continues at coordinate 41,089 of BMAW01001297.1, read as the reverse complement.
CTGCCTCGGGGTCGTCGTCTCAACCGACGTTATTTCTGTTGTAATTCGAAGGTTTGAGTCCCGACGCCACAAAAGAACCATCATGTAGCAGAATTGAAGCACGTCAAATCTGGTCGAGGTTTCAAGTCCTCCTGTTGATAGGGTGTGGAAATTTGGAGAGGTAGCGACAGCTCAGATTTCCTCGTCACGTGACCGAGGTCCAAAATTACGAGGTCCATGGCCAATAACCCTCGTGTTGCTTCTCAGTGCGACGTTAATAAATAATCACACCCCCAGGTTTCTGCTTAATTTCCCTATTTACATTTTGCATGGAATATATATTTTGCTATGGGAATACAACATTAAGAATATGAATTAGGAAACTTTCCTTTTTTGAACATGCCGTTTTTTTGCCTGTAGTTTGTGGGGACAACTACAAACTCATCTCATTACGTGTTGAGACATATATTGTAACAGGAGGCAATTCGACGTGCTAATGAAGTCGCATTGTATTTATCTAATTGTACACACTATATTTATTTAATTGTCTTGAATCTGGGATCAGTGAATCTCCCATCTGTATCATTATGTATATTAAGTTTCATTTCAATCCGAAGCTCCTTTCTTAGTCACAGATTTTCATTGTTCCTGAGTGTATATGAGAGAAGAATTAAAAAATCTTTTAAGAATGATTCATGCGCTGATATATTTTAAAAGAGAAGAAAACTTTCATAACCATTCAATATTATTCTTTACTGAGTTCTTACTATTTTTCTAACAAAAATCTGCTTATTACCATTTCAGAAAAATTAAATTTTACAAAAATAAGATGATAGTGTAAACAGAAATGCAAAAGATTGAAATTTAAAATGAAAAAATAATACACCGTCTGTTATAGAGTTGAATGTTATATACGTAGAGTTGAATATTGATATACGTTGACTCTTAGACTACATTACATATTCTTATATTTCTTTTTTAGTGAGTGAGTGAGTGAATGTAAAGTTTATTGGCGCAAGAGCCAGATATGGCTATGCTGCGCCAAACAAGATTAAACTATGGTCTAGACGTGAAGTTGAAAAAAAGGTAAAAATGGTTGACAAGAAGAAGGGTTGAAAATAGAGAACGATCGCTAGGGTATCCCGGGAGTGCGTCACCCGTGTTTACCAAAGACAGTAAACCCCATGGGAAAGAAAAAGATCACTAAGGTGCCTCGGAGTCATGATGCCCGTACTTACCTGAAGAAGGCAAGTCCCTGAGGTCCCCTGATATAATCCCCAGGGGTAGGGTGCCCGGCTATACCCCCAGACGCTGAGTACCCATTTTAGTCGCCTTTTACGACATGCATGAGCTACAGTGAGAGTATTCTGTCATCCCCGGTCACCACACGGGTCATATTTCTTTTTTAATAATTGCAAAATGTTGCGATGAAAACACTTATTTTGCAGGTATTTTACATTTAAAAAATTTATTATAAGGGCGTGAGAATGATTTTTATTGCATTAAAAAAAAGGGAAAAAATAAATAGTATACCAAGGTATATAATAGTTAAATAGCTTATAATTTCTTTTACAATTTTATCCGTCATATTTTCTGAATATTTACTGGAATAACCAGAAGTGCAGTATCTTACTACAGGGTTTCCTCTTTTATTAACATGCTGTTGGTTTGAGAAAAAGCTGTCAACAAAAATGCGTCGACATAAAATGAAGTGAACATGGTGCCAGGTTCAAAAGATTAACCTTGTGATTAATAATAACATTTATTTTTCTCAAGGTATACTTATATTGCTAAGAGATAATTAATTTAATATTTTATAGTCTGTTTTTATTTTAATGTCCGAACAGAGTAGTAATGCCTGCTTTAATATATAATTTGCCGTTTACTCTTATTTTAATATTTAATTTAATAATTTAATTTTTATGATAGAATCGTCGGTTTTTATTCTTTTTGTTGTTAACATTGATAACGTTTTTGTATTATGGAATATTTTGCTTTGAAAATAAAGATGCATTAGGAATTTGAGAAGTAGTTTTTTTTCTTTTTCTTTTCTTTTCTTTCTTTCTTTCTTTATTATTATTATTATTTTTTTTTGATAACTATTGATTCTGTGGAATCTGGGGATTAGAAATATACTCTTACTTTAAGGTAATAAATATTCATTTTGAATCGTTCTACTTTTTCGAGAACAAAACAAAACAAAAAAAAAGAAGAAGAAGAAGAAGAAGCAAATGTGTTGGCGCAGGTTAAATTGAAATTAGCAAAGCTAATTCAGATTTATTTTATTTTCATCTATTTTATTACATTTTTAAAGCTCAAATAGTTCAAACATTTGTGTAATACTTTTTGAATTGGAATAAAAATACAGAAATTTATATTCATAACATTCTATTTATGTTAGTAGATCTAAAGAACTACTATTCACAGAATAAATATGCGTTAAGCCATTATTTGACTATTTTATGTGTATGAAAGTTGCGTTGATTCAGAAAAATAAAATATTCACTGCCAGCCTTTAAAACAGCAAATTCCCTTCGCTATATCTAAGTGGTTAGTAAACAATTTTCAGCGTGTAGGACCAGAAATTCTTAGGCTTAAAGAGAGATTTCTTACATACTTGTATTCGAGGAGGTAGCCTCAGGCAGTTTTACCATCTAAAGATTTATGCCATTTCTTCGCAAATAGTAACAATTCTTGGTTAGTATTTCTTACGTTAAAAAAGTCACGAGAAATTTTTTGATGCTTTATGGTGCTTGAATAAAAAGTGAGGCGCAATTTCTTCAAAAAAAAGTATGTAAAATGAGGAAGATATAAAATGAATAAAAAAATTTTCTTTGTAGAGTTTTGCAAAGGACAGATTTAGTCACCATAGGTACTAATTTTTCAGGAAAAATATTATTAAATTACTCAATTAAATATTAGAATTAAAGTAAACGGTAATATGATAACAGATGGAAATTTGATTGATTGATTCACTCACTCACCCCTTCACTCATTTACCTAGATAAGAAAAGATATACAGAAAACACGTTTTCGTTTGAAGGGCTTGTGGGACCATTTTGTGATTAATTTAAACAATAACCTTAGGTATCTTATAAAACAAATAATTATGCCATAAAAATCAAATTATTCAATTAAATATTAGAATTAAAGCAAATGGTAAGGTATTGAAGCGGAGAATAATATTCCTTTCAGATATTAAAATTAAAAGAAAACGATAATTTATTAAATTGAATATTTATTTTAAGATAAATGCTAAATTGTGTGTATGTGCAATTAAAACTGAAGCAAATCATAAGAATTATTAAATTGAAAATATGTTAAGCTAAGTGTAATTAAAATTAAAGCAAACGATAAACTATCGAATTGAACATGTTTTAAGCGAAATGTAATTATTGCTGAAGTAAAATGAATCAATTCTTATAAGTTTTACTACAGTTTAATAGAAAAAAATTAGGGGGAATTTATTGTGATTTTTTTTTGAAAATTAAATTCATAACTGGTGAAAGCCGGCATTGAAAAGTGTTCAGGTGAACATTTTGTCATTGAATAAAACAATAGTCCCTTAGAGATGGCTGAAAAGTAAATTGTAAATAAAAGAAGAGATTATATATATATATATATATATACACACGGACTACTGGAATAAAATGTGTTTTCGAAACGGTCTGCTAATTCTTTTGGGTTGAACAGGCTTGCTTTAGAGCAATAGAGATTACGTAACAAAAAAGAAATCTTTGATATAAGATGCTGAAAAGAATAATAGTTTGTAAAGAAAACATGACATACTGCTAACTAGTCTAGCCATAATTCCTACCTGTCAAAAGGAATAAACAGTGTCTGCATGTTTTTAAAGACTGAAGTATTCTGAGAATTCTTAAATCGTCATATCCTTCCCTTTTAGTTATTAGTTTCGAATTTCTTTTACCTGAAATGAAAAAAAAAAGATTATTAGATATATTTCAGAAGGAAAAGAAATGAGATAATGTTTGGATATATGCTTGCAGACGTATTGAACAATTTTTTAAATAAAAATTCTCTCTATTGCATCATCAAATCATCTTCAGAGCTCAATTATTACGATACTTTGCTCCATTTCATCAATGAGACGCAGAAATTATCGTTTGTCGCTGTGAATATATTATTTTTCCAATAAGAAATAAATAATCTAGCCGTCTGCGGTTTTTGGTGACTCAAATCTTTTTTAAAACATTGTGTCTTGCCATTTAGTGATAACACATATTTTTAGAATACGCTTCTCTCCAAATACTTTCCCTTTTACTGATAATAATACCACACGATTTGAAAAATTACCACACAAATTGTATTATTTTATTTTTCAAACAGCTCTATTTCATTTTCAAGATGAAATTTGTAAAAATATTTCCTGAATCATCTTTTTTTATTACACAGATTATTGAAATAATAAAACATGCCTAAAACTTGCATTTAAAATTAAAATTAAAAATTCAAAGAATTGATGACGTTTAAATTTTTTAAATATTTAATATTTTCCGTATATTTATACATTTTCAAAAAAATAATATATTTTACAGACTTAATATCAGTTGATTCGATAATAATCGCTTACAATTATCTTTAGATTATTAACCTTACAAATATTAATTACCTCATTTATAACGATTGAACGACCTTTAATAACACAATTGAATCTTTGGGGCGAAAAATTTTTTTCCCAAAAATAATTACCCTTTAAAAATAGTTCTCAATATGTGTTGTTTACATTATTTGTATCAAAAGAAGAATTGTTGATATTCGGACAGTAGATGACGAATTTCTTAATTGTTTTCGTATTAAAAATTGCAACTAGCTCTTAAAGTAAAACCATTGGTTTAATATTATTGGAAATGCATGATAAAAGAAGAACAATCGAACGGTAAATTCGGCAATCTTCGTCCCATGCTGCGCTGGAGTCGACTAGGTCCCCAAAATGCCACAATGTGTTTGAAAAAGTATTTCACCAAAATTCGCATTTTCGAATAAAGGGAACTTTGTAAAATGCAATTGAGACTCAAAAGTCCTTGCGTAGAAGTGAAGACATAAATGTACCAGCCTTTGAGTGCCATTTTAATTGATTTAGATTCTAAAAATACCAGCTCTGTCTTTCTTGATGTTTTTGTACTCAAATTGATTGATTGATTGTTTATTAACATCGATTTTAGAAGCAACACGAGAGCTATTGGTGACGAACATCGTAATTTTGAGCCACGGTCAAATAATGACATCTGATCTGGTACTCCGTTCTTAAAACTTTCACACCACTCCAACTTTAGGAACTTGAACTCCGACACATTTAACCTGCATCAGCTCCGTTTCACGAAGTGTGTTTAGTAGAATTAGGACTCGAACCCCACGACTCGACTGAAACAAAGTTTTCGCTAGCTCACGACCGTAACTACTCCATTTCCGCGGCCTCCACATGGCGTTGTCACTTGATCTTGACTTTAAATTATGAGGTCTATCGTCCTTGGTATTCTTGTAATGTAAAAAAGAGTTCCATAAAAATGTTTTTGAAAAATTTACTTATTTATTCAGTATTTAATAGCTACTCCGACACAATTAATGTATTAATAGCCACTGTTTTAATTGTAGTTTTTATAGCCAGGTGATCATAATCACGAGTTCGTAGCTTGTAGTTTGAGTCCTGTTTTAACCAAAGACACATCTTGCGAAACAATAGGGGCTGCTGCACACTAAATGGAATTTTTAAGGTTCTCACGTGTTATGAAAATTAGGAGAATGGGATGACAAGTCAGGTGTCATCTCAGCTACTTTGATCGTGGCTGAAGAAAATGAATTCGGTCTCCAATAGCCCTTGTAGTGTGACGTTAATTTAAACCAATCAAAAAAAATTGTTAACATATTCTATAAATAAAATTTAAAAAAATAATGGCATATTCACTGAATTTTTCCTCATTGTATTTTCTCGTTCTTTTTATAGTTATATTATAATTAGGTCTTTTTTTTAATCACATTTGAAGATTGAGTCGTGAATAGAAAGAAATGGCCAATCTCGATCTCCGAATCTGAATCCGATTGAACATCTTTAAAAGTACCTCGACTGACATGTGGCTGCCTTTCCTCCGAGGCCGTTAAACAAACTGCAACACGAATTGCTCCATGCACGAATTGCTTCATCTTTCTATTCGAATGTCCGACAACACAATTGACAAGATGGAACATCTATGCCACTAATGCATTACAAGTTAAGAAGGACACATTCCTTGTCGAAAACCATTAATTATATTTTTTTCATTTAATTCTATGATATTTTATCGAACAGTGAACATTTTACAAAAAGTAATATTTTTTGTAGTAAATCTTGCTTAATGTTGAAAATACGCGAAATTCGACAAATACCTATTCAAAGCCCAATTCTTCTAAAATCTCATGTTTTTCTGTTCATTTGTTATCAGATTAGATACAAAAAATTGGTTTAGTAATACCTTGGCTTTTGGAGGCCATTGTATGTCACAAAAGCCAAATATTATTTAATCGTAATTTTAAATACAATAATACAAAACAAGTAAATTAAAAAAAAAAACATCATGCTTTCTTACATTCAAAATAAGTGACTTGAAAGAAAATCGCTAAAAAGGAAATTTTTATAATTTAAGTACAAACAGGACTAGAACACATGACAATCCTCAAGCAATCAGTTAACAAAAGGCAGAGTTACACGTCAAAAGCGTTTACTCGCTTTTTCCATTCGAAATTATCTCGATTGTAAATAAAGGACGTGTCTGTGACAAGTTTAACAGATGAGAAAGGGAATATTCAGCGGTATATTTGGATACAGCATTGCACAATACATAATGTATATCTTCCGAATGTTTTAGGAGGCATTTTTAAATAAATATTGTCTTTTTATCGTCTCTTTCGGTTAGATAAAAAATAGCAAAAAGAAGAGAAAAAAGCAGTAATGTCAAAAGATAAATCAAATGGGAAGACAATTTTAATATTATTAACATATACATGTGAGATAATGTTTGCAACTAATATGATTTCGGAAAACATTTTATGATTGAATGAGAAAAATCATAAAGATTGAAGTTTACATTTATCAAGTTTGTTTTTAATTTTTTTTATTTTCTTCATTTTATTATGATCTTCTACTATGTAATATAATAATATAAAAGTAGAATATAAATGTAAAAGCACCTATTTGCCTTTTAGTATTGGATGTATATTTAACTCTAGATTGTATTTTTTATCGATAACGAAGAAATATTCATTTAAAAGCGAAATGAATATAAAAAGATAGACGACTGTATACTTTTGCATTTAAAATAAGCTAAAGAACATAATTTAATCTAATGTATCCCTCACGGATAACAAAAAAATATTCTATGTCGAACAAAGGAAATAATTTTATTGTGAAATATAGCAATATTATTAAAAATTTGAGTGAATCTTTTCAAATCACGAAGTATTTATTTACTTAGCGATTTGAAAATAATTTCTCTCAAAGGAAATAATTTTATTGTGTAAAATAGCAATATTATTAAAATATTTCATTCTTAATGATCAGGAAAATGGGAAAATCATTTTTCTAGCATTAAAACTCTAATTTATGTTTAAGATGTCATATATTTTTATAAAGAAGATAATTTAGGAACGTTTTTACTTTAGGCAATTGCTATACATGTAACTAGAAATAATCCGTGAGTAATATTTTTTAAGAAACAAATTTAAATAGAAATGGGAATTTATATTGGAAGTTTACAACCCAAAACTGCAAAAAAAAATATTTTTTGCTTTTTTTGCGCTCATTATTTATCATCTTTTTGTATTTTATCACTTTCAATCCATTTGTATTCAGAAAATATTTAAGCATTTTTTTTAAAAAAAGGTAGTTTACTTTCTTTAAATAAAATACCAGTTCCAAAATTATGAATCTACTAAAGTTGCGAAATACAATTAAGTAATCAATTAAGAAGTTTAAATTCGTTCGATTATACAACTGTTAACATTTATTTGAAAATAAATTTTCTTAAAAATGAAAGTAATAGCGATTTAGAATACATATTCCAATATCGTTTGGCATGAAATCATTTTTGATTAAAGAATCAAATATTAATAAGACACATGAAAACCTTAATTATTTTTGTATCCAACATAACTAACAGTTCTTTCAATTTAGTTAACTGAAAGTCACGCACAAATTCATTGAAAAATGTTTTAAAAGGAAGCAGCGTGGCCAGACCTTAAATGGTCCTTCATTCCGTTTGACTGAATTCAGTTGCGTGGGCATTTTGCATTGTGGTTTAGATAACAGCTGTTTTGTGAGTCATAATAACGCCCCATTTTATTGCTTCCGCCATTTCTTTTTTATATTATTTTAAACTTCGGAAGTTTCTTTTTAATCGCCTTTTAATTTTAGTTTATTTTCTATTTTTATCCTGCGTTGACAGATCGGTTACTTGTGGTGAAGCGTATTATTACTAAACAAAGGGCTATTGAAATCAAGCTCATTTTAATAGAAAAAAGATTTTTTAATAAATGCTAGCATAAAAAATTAAAAAAAAAAAAACTGTCTGTTCTTTTGACCTTGAATAAAATTTTTCAGAATTAATACATGTATTCGAAAATCAATGTTCATAAACTTGTTCATGAGATTTTGTAAAATATCACTGATCCCAAAACCAGTTTCGGCTAAAGAGTATTGTTGAAATTTGAAAAAAAAAAAAATTCTACCCATACATGTATAATTCTTAAACGAAATGGGATGGGCGAAAAACTAAAATCCTGAATTCATCTTGAAAGCTTCTTTCTACCTCCATGAATTCTCGAAGGTAATGTTAAGTGGAATTCCTTTCTACTTTATCAAATAATGCTATGATACAAGTACTTATACGGATACAAAAAGAACTTTAGAAAAAGTATAAAAGAAAACAGGAATTTTTTTTTTCGAAATTCTTGTTTCCTAATTTTTTAATTGAATTTCTTTTCTACCTGAAATAAAGTTTCTCATATTCTTCTCAATTGTACAAAATATGTTAAAATATCTTAAAATGCACTAACGAACCAGTAAAATGAACAAAAATATTTTGAATCATGGAGGAAATAAATAAATAAATACAAATCTTCCATATGCTTTACTTAGGTTTGGATACCTTTTGTTGGTTTCTAATAAATACAAAAATCTATTTTCGACAAGAGAATTAAAAATTCCACAGGATTAACATTATGTTAGCACTTCCGAGATGGCAATTACATAACAAATCTATTTTATTCATACAGTTGCTGTATTTTTCATTAGCAACAACTGGACTAGATCTTCAACGGACAGTGAAATGATCGGTTTAGCCTATTTTTATGGAATAAAATAAGCATCACATCACTTAATAAGTGTAGAATACGTTTATTTCCTGGATTTTATAAGTTAAACAATCTTCGCTGCACGTACACTTGCTTTCACTGAGCCATTGAAATAGCAAAATAGGAAGTGAGGAAGAGAAGATGAGAAAGAATTTATATTGTTTTAACTTTAAATATAATCCTATTTACACCTCCGTTATGTGTTCAGTTATAACTGATGGACATCAGGTGCCGGGCTATGCCGCTGAAAGCAATATTCGAATACTTCAACATACTACAAATTCAATGATGAGAGTGATTGCTAAAGCTAGATGGTACACGTGTGATAGAGAAAATCTTAGTCCTCTTAAATTGGATACTTTCTGTAAGCAAATTTTAAAAAAGTCAATTTTTTAAATTCTTTAAATGATATTGAAAATATCAAAATGATTTATCTAGAAAGATATCCAATGTATCATAATAATAAAAGACCTAAGCAAATCCTATTAGAACTTCCTTAATTTTCTTCATTTTATTAAATTAAATCTATTTTTAACTTTTCACCTTTTTGTTATTGACATTTTTCTAATTCTTAATTTCCCTATATTTAGTTATTCATTTTGTATTAATGCATGAATTGATCATGTAAACCTAAGCTTGACATACTCCTCCCACTTTTTTAAAATCTAAATAAGCAATTAACTGGGCAGCAAATAAGAGTTGAAAGAGCCACTCCTCTCCAACCAATAGCACACACAAACAATGATACTTTCTCTAGTAATTCACTAATCTCATTGTCAGGCCATCCTAGCATACTTATTTCTACCGTCATCTGCAACAGCCAATAGGTACAAAACATCAACCGAGCTCCAGACAATAGCAATTCAGCCTTTCAAAACACATCATACTGCAAATTAAAAATTCCATTTTCTGCTAAACAACATCGGAGATTACATGACGGAATTAAAGGGACGCTCCGTGTACCAGGCGCCCGTAGAAACTCATCGTCAACTTTGGCATTAAATAATATCAAGAGTAAATTTTTTCATATCTGTGTCATTTGAAAGAATGCATTGTATATGAATCGAGTTAATTTTTAACAATGACATTATCAACTTCGTGAATTTTGAATTCCATGTTATTATTCGACCAGATCGTTGCAATTTATATATATAAATATCTTTATACATATTTACTCACAAAACACAAAGAGTGCACACAAATCGCAACATTTAATAATCTAAGAATATCCAACACTAAAACAAAACTACTAATTGAAGAAAACTAAACCTTTAAGAAAATTATTAAAAACAAATAATTGATGCAAATAGATAAAAACGTATTTAAGTAACTAAACAAATTATATTTAAAACCCAAAAATTCAAAACAAACCTTTAAAGAATCAAACAATTTAAAAAGGAAGCAAAAAATATTTTTTGAGCACACACACACAAATATATATATATATATATATATATATATATATATATATATATAATATTTAACTCCGATATTTCAATTTTATAATCTATTATTAACTTTTATCGAGATAGATTTCTTTAACAAATTTATTTTTTAAAAACATGATTTAATAAAGCTATACGAGTATGTCTGAAATAATTCTGCATTATTCTAACGTTTCTAACGTTTTTACCATACATTTCTTTCCAAAACTCAAGTCATGTTTTAGGTTACAAAAGTTCTATCTGATCGGAAACTACCCGTCTTAATAATGTTTCACAAGCCTGACGTGTCATTCTTATGCTTAAGATTAACTTTTCTTATCCAATATCGTAGGTGTAACACACCTATTAAATTTTTCATGCGTTTTATTAGTCATCGGTGAAGTGCATGACCTCAATCAATAGCGCACTCTAAGAGACTGAATCATATCTGTCGGAGAGTTAGTAATGCAAATGTCGATTGTAGTTTGAAATCTCCCTTTAAATTAAGTCTACCGGACAGGTCTGTCTCTTGGTGAAGTGAAAGAAAAAAAAAAAACATTTTTCATACATTTAATAATATTTATTGTACAATATAATTTCCGTCTTTATTTATGATCTCTTGCTTGCATGATGACAATTTGTAAATGGCAATTTTGGAAAAGTCATTTTCTATAGAGTGATCTGAATCAGTTTCGAATTTTTTCCTTCAAAAAAAGTTTGGAGGGAGATAATTAGTAGATAATCAGAGGTATCTAGATCTAGGAAGTATGATGGATGCGACAGAATTTTCAACCTAGTTCAACAATTTTTGGACGATTCGCCAAAGCACCATCTGATCTGGCATTATCCTGCTGCAGTAAAATATGCTTCCTATTAAAGCATCATCGGCCTCTTTTCTTTGTTTAAAGAATCCATTTGACGACAGTATTTCTCCAAAATGAGCTTTAAGTTAGGTTTCAAAAGCTTGTAGCATTAGACCTTAGATATCTCACTCTATACACAACATTCTTTTATTCAAGTTTATGTTCAGTTTAGAGGTGGAACGGCAGGTTATCTTGGCTCACACTGATCTCTTTTCCTTATATGTTTTTTTAAGGAATCAACTTTTCATCAACAGTCGTTATCCAGTACAAAAAGTGACAATTTTTGTTCCCGTGAAATCAGAGATGTGCTTGACGTCTCGGTAAAGCAAATTTCTCTAATTTAACTCAAGAGACACCTATCTTGAATATTTATAGACCAATTCTAGTAATGACGAAAATTTTATTGTACAATATATATATATATATATATATATATATATATATATATATATTCACTTATGGTAAATGTTAGGTTGTTAAACGTTAGTAAGTTTACTCAAAGTTTTGAGTAATTTCACTATTTAGATTTTATATACAATACTAAGGGACATTATAATTACGATACGTGAAATAAAAAAATGGGGGAGAAGAGGGAGGAGAATACTATGCGATTATTGGTTGGTTTAATAGGACATAGAGCCAGGAAGTCTATATTATCTCCTTTAAAAATAAATTTTTAATTCAATTGATATAGAATTATTTTATCTTCTGTAAGATTGTCAGTGTGTTTGTAAATAACGTCGCACTTAGAAGTAACAGGAGGGCTATTGGCAAGAGACCTCGTAATTCTGAACTTAATTCAAGTGACGAAGACGAAACCTGAACTCTCACGTCCCTCTCCAAACTTCCATATCAGTTTCCACACCACACCAACATCTTCTGCAAGAATGTTCTGAATACTTATTTATTAACTACTGCACTTTCCGAAAGTACTTTGAAATTTCCTTCGCTTTGTGAGTAAAAATGTGCACTTCGTTGCCTGGTTGGGGTATAGAGCAGCCAAATAACAAAGCTGAAATAGCATGCAAATTGCATCAGTGGAACCTTCTGGTGGATACAGTTACTCTTCTCGATTGTCAAAAAGAACTGTCAAGACGATTCTTCCATCAAGGCATGTCTGTAATGGAGCAGATTTACAAAGGAAAATGGTCAGTTTCAATGAGAGGAGACTTCTGTTGAATGATCTAGACATTTCCGCGGATATACCGGGAAAATGAAGATGTTTATGAAAAGGAAAGTTTGTTAACTTTAATTCACATACTGTTTAATTCCCCGTTATATGCAAAATGTATACAATGAAATACTCAAACATTTGATCCAAGAGTTAAATTTAAGCATAATTCTCGTGTGTTCAGTAACCTAAATTATATAAAAAACGATATTTTCATTTCTATAGAATGTTTATTGCTGAGTAGTGTAATGCATTGTTTGGAACGACAAAAATTACTACTCCTAACTTGTTTGTTTCTAATACAAAAAATTAATTGTAAACCCAGAAAGCCTTTAAGATATGAGACTGAACTGTCGTTTTTGTATTCTCATAACCCGAGATTGTGCTGTGAAACCTTACTATTGTATTTTCTGGATTCTCTAGGTTCTAAAGAAGAAGCATTACAAAATAATAATAATAATAATAATAATAATAATAATAAATCATTTTCAATAAAGCCAATTTCGCCAACCTAGGGCCAATAGTATTAAAACCCTTTGAATAGTTCAAATTACCTTTTTACGGTACAAAAAACAGGAGAATGAAATTCCAGCTAATATATAATTTTTCGTCACTTGAGCATAAATAAGTGTTATGAGATTCGTCGCTGACAACAATCGCGTTGCTTTAGTGATGCGTTAATATAAACCAAATAAATTTATTGAAATTGGAATATTTTTAAACATTTTCAGAATAACGTACTTCTGAACGTGCTTTCGTGGCTGTGGTTTCATAGTGGTCATAGGCGCGGACTCGTGGTTGGCGTTGTTTTCATGGTTGTTTTCATCGCATAAGGGGTTCAAGCCCTTATGCGATTCAGCCCCCCCCGCCCTCTGAGTAGTTTTGTCGATGCACATTAAACCAAATATTCTAATCCAGAATATATAAATGTTTATTAAAACGTTTTAACGAAAATCAAATCTCAGTTATATTTGAACCTTCTAAACTGTTGCCAAAAGCTTCAGATAATTGAAGGAAAATTATTGAAAATATCCAAATATTTTCAAATAATTCTTCAAATTTTTTTTGTCAACATAGGGTCGTAATTCATTATTAATTTGAATGGTTGGAAAATTTGATTGTCAGATATAAGACCATATATGTTTTTATTCATGTTATTATGCAGTACTTCCAGAAGACCCAACTTAAATATTTGAATTTTAGCCATTGTTGCTCTATATATAAAAATAAGTTTTTCAAAACTAATTGCTAAAACTGCAGGAAAAACTTCAATACGTTTTCATGTTTACCTTTATTTTGGTATTTGAAACTGGTTTTTCAAATGTATAATGGAAACATATTTAAATATATCGTTCGGTACAAATCTGAAAGGTAATATTAGATTTTTCAAACTCCATTTTTTTCAAAAATATAATTCGTCGCAAAAAAAAAAAAAATATGGAACTTGTAAAAATAAGAGGAAAATAATATTTTTTGTCACTTTATTACTGACGTTTTTGTTACTTTTTCCAGGAACTTTTCATTTAAACTATTCGATTTTTATCACGTAGAACGAAGTTGCGAGGAAGAAAAAAAAAAGGTACTTTTAAACAACTATTTGCTTTTTGTCAATTGCTCATCGAATCGACAACTGAGTATGAAAAGTTTTAAGGGCCTTCGATAAACCGTGAAAAAGTTGAAAAAAAAAAAAAAGATTCTTTTTAAAAGAAAAAAAGTTTTAAAGCTGCAGTGATAAGAAGAAAGGAGGCAAAAATAGCTTCAAGGCAATAAATGAGATTTTAAAAAAATTTAGGATGGAAAAGTATAAATAAAAAAATACATTGTCGCAGAAATATTTCACTTAATTGCTCAAAGATTGTGGACATTTTTTTACTTAAAGGTTTTTGGAAAAAAAAGCTAGGAAAATGCTGAGAATCGAAGCATAGAAAGCATTTTGTAATTTTTTGCAGATTTCCTTCTTAAATTTAATTTTACATCGATCGAACTTTTTTTTTAAATACATTTTAACTTTATATGAGGGTCGTTCAATAAGTACTTAGAAATTCCAAGATATGGTGCTCGCCGCATATAAAATGGTTTGTTTTTAGGAAGCATCATGACACACTAGACAGCTGTGTGAGTCTCAGTCACTCATATTCATGATTGTGACTCCTTTCAAACCCCTTAATTTCGTCATAATTTTTTCGGCTGAGAAGACCATCTTCGCCTTTTTTGGAAAATATTTCCGGAAGCAATCCAGCATTTTTATTTTTGCTTGATTTCCAGTGCATAATGATGAATCGAAGTCTCACCGAAGGGGACAACTCGAAGCGGCAGCAATAAAATTTTGATTTGGCAGCAAATAACTACCAAACCAAAACTAACTTACGAATCAATATCGAATTTCTTCCAGCTCTGAATAATAGATGGCAGCACTCAATGGTATTAAAAATTTACTTTAATGATGCCAATCCTCAAATACAAGTACTTTCTGAGCCACCCTTGTATGTTAATCAATAACGGCAGAAACAATCGATGGTTTAATGAGACTTGCCAATAATTGCAAGTTGATTAATAATTAAAGTTAGATAATTCATTAACAAAAACATAATTATTCATTTGTAAACCTAGAGGAAATCTAAAACGGAAACTTCTCTTGAAAAGTTGGGATGCTTGAATTTCTTGTTATTTAGTAATTAATGAATCTCATACTGCAAGGGTACTGATTAAAACTATTCATCCTCCCTCACAGTTTATTGGAATAAAGGCACATAACACCCTAAAATGATCAAAGTCTAAGAAAAATTATATTACCTTAATTTAATTGCATAACATTGTAATTGTATGCATAACTTTTCTAAATATATGTACTCGGTCTTATAGTTCTAGCTGCATAAGTTAGCGCGTTATTTAAATTTTCTTTAACGATGTGTGAAATGATTTCATTGACCTTCAAAATTTAAAACTTTCTCCGTTTTGATTCTTTTCATGGCGGTTCACATAGTTAAAATGCTAAGACGTGCTCAGTAATCAATATGAAATTTGTAAATGTTTTCTGGTTGTTTTCTGGTTTGTGATAAATCTGTGCATTTAATAAAGATTTAGGTATTCAAAGTTTTTTTTTTTTAAACCACAAAATTCAATATAGCTGGTTTAATATTTTTTTTTTCGTAGTGTCATACAGAAAATATTTTCAAAAAACTGTTAATAACATTAGTACAATAAAATGCCCCGCCCAGAATTATGAGAAACATTTCTAAGAAATTCAAGAAAAATGGGTTAAAAATATTAAAATTTGTAGAAGTAGTGTGTGTAAGTGTTTTAAAATACAGAAATATTTTTTTCAAAAAAATATTGAAATTTTAATAATTGTTTGTTTGAAAATGAAGTCCTCCTTCGAAAAGCATAATTTATATGCAATTTGAATATGGTGAATATAAATTTAAATTATAAATAGCTAATGGAATAAAAATATCACAGGGCATTGAGGAAGGGAATGGGGAGACTTGCGGAGAGACTTAGCACCCTAAAAATAAATTTTTTGATTTTTATTTAGCAATGTTTTTTGAGTTATCTTTCATTGATTAATCACTTTTGTATGTAAGATAACTAGTAACGAGCAGAAAAGAAATTGAAAAATACAAACAATTAAATTTTCGGACTTGACCATGTCTCTTTTTTAGAGACGTTAATAATTTCATTCCATTTTTTTAACAATAACATTTCAAAAACAAATTTTTCATTTTGTTTAATTATAACTGTAAAATTTTATTGTGGACGCGATAGCCTAGTAGTCATCGTCTCGCGGAAGGCAGTTTTCGCCAAGTTGTGGGATCGAACCTTGAAGACACTCCTTGTAGCCGGGGCTGATGCACGTTGAAAAAGTCGAGGCTTGAAGTCCTCCCGTGGGCATGTTATGGAAGTTAGGAGAGGGAGGAAACAACTCAGGTGTCGTCCTCAGTTTGAAAAAACGAGGTCCGTCACCAATAACCTTCGTGTTTCTTCCAGTGCAACGTTAGTAAAACTAATCAACCGTAACGTTCTACTGTTCTTTGTAATGACTTTTAATGTAATTATATATACGAGCGCGAATTATTGTTGATACCTCGTGTGCATTTGTATTGTAATTTTAATTAAAATCGTTAACAGAGTATTAATAATTTCATAATTTGTGATCTTATTCATCATATATTTTCAAGCAAATGTAACATTTTGATGTTACGTGAAGCAAATATTTTTATAATTGTTTTATTTATTATTATTTGCACATTTTCATTCATTTTCTTTGTTAGACGGGTCTATTAATACTTTGAAAAAAAAACCCGATTACAATTATTAAAAAATAATGAACTGAAATTGTACGAAAATGTAGTAATTTCTATAAAAAAAAACATATACCAGTTTATGTTCGAAAATGACATTTTAAATTAATTGAAGCATAAAATAATTATTTTTTTCTAGGTCATAAATTTCATAATTATTTTTCTTATTTGATGTAGTTTTCCAAACACGACAATACATTTAAAATATTTTTCATTTCACAAATAATGACGAATCATTTCTAAATTTTTTTTTGTGTGTTATATGTAATTCACGTAAAAAAAAATCAGGATGCATTTTTTAAAAAAAATGAATGCCTTATTTTTTTAAAGTTTTAATGTAAGTCATAACGGAGGTCTTAATGAATTTTGGTGAGCAAATCGGCATTTTATTTTATTCTCTACAGCTGAACAAGTTCTTGTTAAATCTATCTCTATAGGTGTTTAAAAATATCCTAAAAATATTACAAAAAAAAATCATATTGAAACATTAATAAATGCAGGAAGAGAAACGTTTTAATATTTTTCATATATATTTTGCAAAAATCCAAATTTTTAAAATTGCATCAACAATTTATCCGAAGTTTCATCTGAAGTAATTATTTTAAATGAGTGATTGTAGAGTTTGACAGCAAATAGCCAGATATGGTTATACTGCCGCAAACCAGGTGTAAGTATGATCTAGGCGTTTGAAGAAATGGGGGAAAAAATGAAAAGATAAAAATTCATTAACAAGAAGAAAGTTCGAAAATGGAGCAGGATTAGTAAGGTATTCCGGGAAAGCTTCTGAGGGGTCATTTTCTTGAATAGAAGCAACATATAACAGGCTAACACAATTTTTGAATCCTTAAATATTAAACGTGGTTCAAAAGGTGCCAAGTCCTTAACTATATTTCAAAGAGAGAGAGAGAGAGAGAGAGTTATGTATACTTCTATCTCCTATTTTTTAAAAGGTATTCACGGTATTAATAAATGGCTATATTTCTTTTTCATTCAAATAATTATTATGCCAACTGAGAAAAAAAATTTTTAACGAGGAAAGCAAATTCCTCAATTTGTTAAGTCAGTGTAGAAAAGATCTTTAGATTTAAGTATTTCCCGAAATATATAAGTGTTATCTATAGAAACAAAAGGCCACGTAACTCTATTCATTAATTCAAGTGCTCTTGCATTACTTTTTGATATTTATTGCAACAGTAACAACTGATAGAAATCAATAGTAAAAGCCATTGCGATGCGATTGCTTAATAACGTCGCGCTGAGAAGCAACACCAGGGCTATTGGTGACAGACATCGTAATTTTGAACCTCGGTCAAGTGACGAGAGCTACACCTGAGTTGGCACCTCCCTCTCCAAACTTTCACATCATACCAATAAGAGGGCTTGGAATCTTGATTAGATTTAACGTGCATCAGCCCTGCTATTCAGAGGGTCGTTAGCAGCATCAGGACTCGAACCCATGATTCAAGAAAAATAAATCAGCCGCTAGTCCATGACCATGAACACCAGGATACCGCGGTCACAGGGTCATGTTAAAAGTCTGAAGTATATAAATCGAGAAATAAGTAAATAATTTTTAAAAATCATAATATGAATATATCTAAAATGCTACATATTACCAGACACAAGAAAAAAAATGCAGAATCATCGAGCATCAGTATAAGATTACCTCGTTTACATTAAAGTTCTGTGATACGATCATGACAAATTATTTTATAAATAGACGACTTCAAGCTTTTCTACCAAGGAAGAATGTGTGACTTCGCTGCGATTGATAAATGGGACAACATTGGCGACTTATCCACTTCGAAGCGATTCACTTACAATTTAAAATATAAGCATCTTCCATTCTCAGACTGAGAACCTTGCGATGCCCCTATATTAAAGTTTGCATTATGAGTTCCAAGTCTATTTTAGAAGCTTCTAAAACAGTTTTTTTATTCTTTCATTCAATTTCTCAATCACAGACTTCATTCAATAGGTAACTAATTTTTGTCATATTTGTGCTTTAAGCATTTAAAAACTGACAGTTAATTGTATTACACGAGTAGAGTTATTTTTTAACATATTCGACAATTCAAAACCTTGTAAAGACTCACAGTGTTTATTCGATTAAATTTTAAGTATCCAAAAATCATAAACCAGACTTTAGCAAATGTCAATTACTAAATAGTTCTTTTTAATTAAAATTTGCTTTGCTTCTCAGTTTGAGAGATATGAGGGAAAATGTGGGATAAAACTAAATAGTCGTGTAAAGCATTTGTACCTCTTTTTCCCTCAGAAGTTGCTGCTTGTTTGTCTGCTTACATATGAAATAAGACCAATCGTCAATGCCAAAAAATGTGCCGTGGGTTCCCGTCCATAAATGATCCTCTTTATTACAATCTCCACTTGTTTTTCGAAAAGGAAAAATATTTTGCTTGTAAGACCACCCAGTACATTAGCTGCACATCTACTACTTTGTTTTATATTCAAGGTAATTGACGCCATGTTTGATGAGGTCACTCTGCTTGGTTTGAACGCTTCCATGGCATCTGAGAGCTGGTCGCACTTCTGTTGACGTCCTGTTGAAATAAAGTTACTGAAGGTAATATTGAATGGCTATTCTTGTGGGTTAATACAAAATACCTATGATGAGGTGAAAAATTCAAGGTGACAAATATTCACCAACCCCTAAGACTGGAAACTTATCAGCAATAGATCTTCACTATAATTTCTCCCTGTAGATATCCGACCTCTTTTAAAAAAAAAATCAACTGAGTCCTATGTGTGGTCCTGTTGATCCCCCCTACAATTCCAAATTATAAAATACTTACCAAGTCTTAGAAAAACTCTCAGCCAAAGAGAGAAAACTCCATTAGAAGAGAGTAAAATCTAGCGAAAAAAGGAAAGTCAGATGATCGGAAACGAGGAATAATCTCAAGGGAAAAAGTACTCGAAAAGGTAGATTGCAGAGAACTCGACACCTGAGGAGACAGATGACTGGCTGCCTTCAACCGACGATGAAGATGGTGATAATTATTTTGCGCCATTTGCAAATATTGCACCATTGATACCTACATCGGATCTGATTTACATAGCAAAGACGAATTTGTCAGTTCCGCAGGAGACTGAAATTCCCAAATTCGATTGAGTTAACAGGATTTCTCTTCACAAATTCTCAATTGTGCGTCTATGGGTTTGAAAATTGACTACAAAATTAATGTAAGTTAAAATAAAATGTTGTTTAGGTAAGTTTTGTACTTTTTCCTGGGTACCTGGTTTTATCCTCCCCTCCTTAAAAGTTGCAACCCCTCCCCAAATAACTCAATTTGCTGCATTTTGAGAGGCAGGATGAATTATTTGTGAACTAAGTCATGGTACCAAGTCTTACACTTCTTCCACCTAGGAAAGGTAAATATCTAAATTCGAGAAATAGAAGAAAACCAAATGTACGAAGGGAAATATCAAATCTCCCTTAATTATAGCTTAATTTTAATAGTCTGAATCTTAACTCAGACTCCGTGTTTAAGTTCGGATTAAGGTTATTATATAGTGCTCTTCCGGGCTCGCTTAGCATGAATAAGAACATTTGCTATGTTTTTGACAACACGACAAACATTTATTTATAAGACAACTGGAGTTTTCAGCAGAGAAAAATATACTATTTACAGTACAAATCGTACTAACAGTCAGAATATGCAAAATCCCAAAGCCGTGCTTGAGGTTTAAATCGTTAAAATCTCAAATTTAACTTCCATAGATTGAGATTTCAAAATAAGCACACACCCTGAACTTTGACTAAATTCCGATTCTTCTGACAGTCCGTTTCACCTAAAGCCTCCTACAGTATTGGGTTGGATAATTTCCATCCAGTTCTAGAAATATTATTGCGTGCATATGAGAACCAAGAATAATTGAAAACCTTCCCAATGGGAAATATCGGCATTAAAAAACGCCAATTATTCGCTGATTTAGAAAAATATTGTCAAATTTAATAATAAAAATTAGTTGGCAAAACACAGACAATTCGTCTGTATCGTATCAACTTGGTGAATTTTGGGAAAGAAATTAAAATTAAAGTATGGTATTTATTTCAGCCATAGACTTTGCCTTCATTAGAAGCACTCCTTGTGCATTACATTTTTAAGCATAGTTTGATATCTTTACTCAAATTTGAGCAAAAATATGTACAAGAATTGTAACAATACAAAAGAGGAACAATAAAATCTTTTTCACACTTCTTAAATTCAACTAACCCCCAAATTTTTTTTTTTAATCTCTTCTCTCGACTGCTATTCTTCTACAAACGAATACTATAAGGTAACTACACAAACAAAAATTGTGCTTCGTAATCTGTTAGCGCGTAAATCACTTCTGGAAATGAACTCACTGAAATTAGTAGAATCGATAAAACATAATAATAAAACGTCGTAAAATAAATAACGTAATTAAACCTCGTACACTTAAACCAAGTAGCTTGTTCTACTAGAAATGACATCATCACAGCTTTGTAATATTCCACAAAATTCGTATTTAGGATGTCAGTAGGTAAACAAAGTCTACGCAGCAGCGCCCTAAATATTCGCAGGAAATATTGCTCACTTGACTAGCACGTCTACACAATTAATCTTAGAACCATAATATATGGTTTAACAAAGTATTCCATGTTTAATACTGAGTCATGGAATGAAAAATTAATATATACATATAAAATATATTACACCGTTGGTTAGAGGAGGGGGAAATGTAACTTTATTTTGATAAAATGTAGTGAAAATATTTTTCGCCGTAATATATATAAGAGTATAGTAATATTTTTATAGTCTGTTTACATGTTCTGAAATTTAGCTATAATTATAAAAATACACCTTTATTTTGATATTGTGTGATGAAATATTATTCTTGATGACACAATTATTATTTTATTACTCGAAGATAGCTCAAAAAGTACCCGTATTAGGAAAGTTAAGTGGGATATTAGGAATGGGAAAGGGAAACGGGGTAACCCACTGAGGTATTGATTGTTTTTCCTTTATAAAAAAAATTAAATTGTATGTCATCCTTTGTATCCTAAAAAGATAATCACCATATCATTTCCAGCTGAGGAAACTGTTTTCTTCTTTTTTGGAGCAGATTCACCGGAAACAATTCGACTTTTCTATTGGAGCTTAGGTTTGGCATATAGTGATGAAAACAGGTCCCATCGACGGTGACAACACGACGCAGCAACAATCAAATTTTGAATTGACAGCAAATGGCTTCCAAATCAAAACTCAGCAATTAATCTATGTCAAATATGTCTTAAAGCCATTCAACAATGGAAGCAGTTTGCCTCGTCACAGACATTTGTCGTCAAAAACAGATTCTTTTTGAACCACAAAGGTAGTCTAGTTTTAATTACGAACTTTCCAATTATTAGACTCGAAACCGGAACGGCATTCATTGACATCGATTGAAATATGAGCAATTGAATGGTAGAAGGGATTTATTACATAAACTTAAACAAAAATATTTGAAAACAACACATATTAAAAAGTCGTAGTTGCATTAGTAATTTTTCGAAATAGTGTTTTACAAAGGAAAAAAAACTCATACTGTCAACAACAAATTCGACTGAGTGGAAACCATTTTGAAAACAGAGATATTATTTTAAACTTCTTGAAAACATAGATGAGTAAATAATTTCTCTTCTATCTCAAACAAATTTGATGAATTACATGTGAAAAGATGAACGATATCCTTGTTCGATACTTTACAGAAATGTAAACTGCCGAAAAGACAGATAATACCATTATTTGACATGCTTTGTAAAAGAGATGAATTGTTTTGGAATATTCATTTCCCAAATGAGTTGCCTGGTATTTTCCCTAGATATTGTTCTCCAATTTTCTCTTGTTTCTATAAATGGAATATATTAAGAAGACTTTGATCACAGCATAGAATGAAGAGGAAAATGCTCATTTAACTATGTAATTTTCATTCCATCCAACATCTACATTCCGTGTTGATTTGACAGTATATGTATGAAGAATGAGTGCAATTATCTTTTCCTTTCTCTGAGAGAAATACATTTCTAATTTGACTAGCTGATAAGTTTTTCAATTTTTTTTTTGAACAAAAATCCATTTACATTACCTTCTTTTCATTAATCTTCTTTCCATCGATGTTAACAGTTTCATTTAGTGAGTGAGAAAATAAAACAGTCGTATTTTAATGAGTTAGATTAAATTATATTTTAATTTAAAAGAATGATGAGTGGACTTCGTGACTTTCCGCAACTAGTTGGGGAAGAAGGAAATTAATTCCACTGCTTTATTTTACAAAACTTCTGCAACGTAATACTCTTGATAGTTATTTATAATTAACAAGTATTGGTTTAAGATATATCATTCAACATAATGTGAATTTCGTGAAACATATAAAAATATAAACATATGATTCAGATATTCGATTAAGAATATAGCTTTGCTGCTATGTCCAGGCACTTTTAGTCACGATAGTGGCTCAAAAAGTTCCTGTGTCGGACGACAGATGACGTTGCTAAGATACATTGGTGTTAACAATATGAACTACCATCAGTTAAACGGCACCAAAATAAATTCAAAATAAGTTCAGGGATTAATTTTGATTTGGCAGCCCTTTGCTCCAAATCAAAATTTAGTTGCTGCTGCATCGTGTTATGGATTCATTATTTTCACCGGAAAATATGCAACAGTCAAAACAATTGAATGATGTCGGTGAGCCTCCTCCCAAGATGGTCTCACCAGTAGGAAAACTAGCGACGTTTTTCATTCGTTATTTGATTCTACCGCCACGTTTCAGTCTAATTAAAGAGTCAATAATTACAAGACTCCCAATGAGGATACACAAGAGCAAGACAAAATATTTTATTAACCACTAAGAAATAGATGAGATCATTTTCTCTCGAATACCATTTAATTCATCCACATGTTTTTAGTTATGATCTAATAATAAACTCTTTGCTTACTAAATCACTCGTTCCGATTCTCATTCTCTCAAACAGCCTATTCTTCCCTGAATTGAAATTCGTTTCAACCGAAAGGTTAACTACGATGGTTTAATACACCTCACAAATAATTACGAACCTGTCGTTAACCTCTATCTCCTTCTTTCTTTAAATTCTATTTCATCTATATATCATTGTCTCTAATTCAAATTACTGCACGTCTTGTCGTCATCTAATTTACCTAATCACGTTTCATTTGGTTGGAAAGAAATTGTAATTTTATACATTTTAAATTAATATAATGCCACCTAGATTAGTGTAGAGAAATTTGCGAATAGTCGAACATCACAAAGTTACTGAGATAATTTTTAGGAATGCGAAGGACGAAAATGTACATGACAGATCAGTGGACAACAATATTACAGAGCTATCCCCTTCCCTTTTACAATATTCCTAACACTAGTGTTTTTGGAACCTTTCTCGTATTTAGAAAACATAAATAATTTCATACACTGCAACTGCATAACACGAATTTTTCAGAAGTACGTTTTGACTTCACATTTTTTAAGATTATTCACTAGAAATAGCCAATAAAAAAAGAAATAAAATTAATAATACAATAATAACAATATAAAAAGAATTAAATGAGAAAAAAAAAAGATATATATAAAGAAGGAAACGCGTAAATGAAAAAGGAAATTTAAAAATAAGCATCTAGTTAAATAAAAGCATCTAGGTTTGAAAACAAGTAAAGTTAAAAATAATGTTAATTAAAAAAAATATGAGGAAAAGGTATTATAAATTACCAGTCAATCGAGAAAGCAAAACAGCTAAAATTATAAAAAGCTAACCAAGCTGATTTGTGCGTGATGCACTCTTATGTTTGAAATGCAGTGTGGAAAGGAAATATTGATATTTTTTTTCTGCAAACATGTATTCAACTGTTTAGAAAGCGTTTAAAAAGATTATAAGATGATCGATAAGGCAAAATGATAAAATTACATAACAGCGAACACAACTAATTCATTTTCAATCAAAGTGTGAAATCCAGTAGGAAAGTTAGTATTGATGTACAGAAAATATGTGTTCAACTATTCAGAAAATGCATACAAAAATTAAAAGATCAAAAAAAAAAAAAAAGATAAAATTACAAAAAAATAAGAATGATAACTCTTTTTCAACTAAAGTATAAAATGTTGAAGGGAAGATAATATTGATTGACTTTAATCCAATGAAAATGAAAACAAGACAAGGAAGAAAATTAAAATAAAAACAGATAGATAACGAATTCACTATTAATACTTTGACATTGGGCAACTGAGACGTCTTTGAAAAGGGAAAATGAGTTTATTTTATGCAAAGTTTAAATAATCGTTTAACTTTTAATTCTTTTAAAATTAAAAGCAACAAACGTCGTATTTTAACATTGAGATATCTGTATATTTACGAAACATTGTATGGAAAAAATATTTGTAAACATAATTAATTATGGAGGAACAATCAATAATCAATAACTGAATGTGAGCGTGTGTATTTACATTCGTAAATCATATATTTGTATTTAATTTACTACTTGTATAAAATCCACTATATTTATAAATTTAAATATTTACGGGAAACTTAGGAAATAATATTCTATGCATTGAACATTATTACGCTTTCAAAAATTAAAATAAATAAAATGTAGTAATTTTTAAATTTTAAGAATAAAATGAACCATATTATTTTTTACTTAAATACTGTCCAATACTTAAAATTTAAGGAACCTTGAGAATTTTTTTTCCTAATCAGTAATATTACAATCTCTGCACTAGAAATAGCCTCATTTCATACTGTGATAAATATTAGCTCTATAGGTTCAGTAGATTTTCAGAAAAGTGTACTAGAATCTTAAAAAAGCCAATTCTGGACCCCCCCCCCCGCGAGTGCGAATATTTTTCTCAATGGCGTGGTATATTTGTTCACAATTTTAAAATACAATTTTTCAAAACCCTATAAATTACATTCTAATGAACCATAAATCAGTAAAATCAGAGTAATGCCTTCTTATTTTTAATCGCAAAATTAAAAAAAAAAAAATGCAAATATTGAAGCGCTCTAGCTTCTCAGTTAATTTAAATAGGTTATGTACATGAAAATGAGAAGTTTATAAAAAAACTCTCTTGTAAATAAGAAAGAACTAAAATTGTAGGGAGAAAAATGAGCATGATTGTGTATAACTTATGCTTATTTGTACCCTAATGTTCTCAATTCATAAATTTTTAGTTTGAACAAAAATTGAAATTTTTGTAATTATAAATCTTGATGCTTCGTTTTTGGAAAACAGATGTAGCATTTCAAAAATATTCATAATTGTGATTGTTTTATTAACGTCGCACTTAGAAGCAAAAATGTGGGCCAATGGCAATGGACTTAGAGCCAGATTCCACGCCAGCAGCAGGACTTTGGACCTCAACCAGATTTAACGTACATCAGCGCGCTACACGGCCGGTCTTTAATGCCATCGAACTAGAACCCACGATTCGACAAAAACAACACCGGCCGCGAGTCCACTGGGGCATGAAAACATTTTCATGGAAAACAAAAAAAGTTTGTCAATTATAAATTGACACACACACACACATATAAAGTCGGGAAAAATAATTAAAATTTCATTTATTTTCAATCATTACACTTACTTATATTCCAAAAAATATTTTGTTACACTGCAGTGCATTCATTAAAATTTTTTTTAATCCAGTGAAAATATAATAACGAAGGAACTGATTTATAAGTTATTACAAATACGAATTGAATAATTTTCGCTTATCTTGTATGAAATAATTGAAAATAAATCAAAATTCGCCTCAAAAGGACGAATTGAAAGAAATAAACAACTTTGTTGTAACAAATAATTAATTACAATTTTTGTCCAGAATATTTTTGTTTTGTCAAGAGCAAATGTTTTTCTTTAGTTTTTTTTTCTACTACTTATATCAACTGAAGTCTACTCTTTTGCGGTATTAAAATTCATTTTGTTCCCGAGTACTAATTACTGTCATGGTAAAAATAATTGCATACTCTTAGAAGTTAAAATTACTAAGAAATACCGCTTTTTAGTTTCACATTTATGAATTCATAAAAGAAGTGATGAACATATGGGAGTACGAGAGAGTTTTTTTTATAAACAGATACATGTAATGAAGAATCTTACATTCATCGGTGAAACAATATTAAAATTAAAATGAGAAACCGCAAAGTAATTACAAAAAGTAATATATTCTGATAAATCCAAGAACATATGAACGACAGTGAAAAAAAAATGCATTCGTTACAATGTTAGTATTTCCTTCTAAATTAGAAAGTAAATAAAAGCTTTTGGGGGTATACACAAACTACACTAAGCTTCGAAAACATTAATCTTCAAATTAAAATAATATTATATTAGATCAGCGGAAGTTGTGTATGTGTGTATTATTATATTTATCAATAATATGAATTGTAGCATATTTTAAATAACTGAAAGATTCGAATCTTTGATTGAATACTGACTAGCGTCGCATTTAGAAGCAACACGAGGGCTGTTGTCAACAGTCCTCGTAAATTTGAGCATCGGTCAAATGACGAGGTTGACACCGGAATTAGCTCCCACTGTTCAAACTTTCGCTCTATATCAACGTGTATACTTTGAAAGATGATAGATTTAGCGTGCATCAGATCCTCTGTACTTAATCGTGTCATGATTGGACGATTCGACTTGAACTAGAGCTTTTAACGCATCATCATGCCCAATCAGCTATTTCGGTCGCTGATTCGATCCATAAATTCATTATAAGATACCAAAGGAATTCTTATATACATTGAAACTACTCGTATTAAATAAATAACAGTATATATATGGAAATCAATTATATAAGCAAAATAACTTAAAAATATTTTAAGTAAAAAATTATTTTAAAGTTCTAATGAGCAATTTATTTTAAATTTTCAATAATATGTTCCTCTGGAAAATAAGCCCCTCCCCCCCTTTTTTTACCAATCATTCCGTTCTATTTTAAACTATGAAACTTTTTTTTTTTTTTTTACTCTATAAAATTCCTTTTCCTTCAGTTTTTATTTTTTTGATAAATATTTACATATTCAGATCAATATTTCGTCCAAAAGAGCTTATTTTGCAATATATGTTATTTTGTACAATTTTCATGCACTGATTAGTATACGTTTGCTTTTAAAATGTATTTCCAATAGTTTTCCTTTTTAATCTGCTTCTAATTTAACACAATTAAAGTTTCGAGGACTTAAATTTGACACCCTTAGAAAGGTAGTCATCTTCCTTGAGTTATTTTTCCATAACATCCGTTTACACATCATGTAAAAGAGAGTCCGTTTTTGTGGGAATATCATCATTGAAAAAAAAAATACTTATTGGTTTTTACATGGATTGGGTTAATTAATGTCGCACTAGAAGCAATACGAGGTCTATTGGCGACGGACCTCATAATATGAACCACGGTCGAGTGACGAGGACGACACCTGAGCTGGTTACCTCCCTCTCCTAACTTCCTCACCACGCCAACGTATTTTTAGATGGAGAACGTTAGTAATTTTTTTTGTAGATAATGAATGGTCAAACATACCGGTTGAATGAATAAAAATTTGAAAAAAAAAATTAATCAGGATGAACGAAATCAGGAATATTATTTATTACGCTGAGTTTTACTTATCGGAAAAACGGAATACGATAAAAAGTTCATTAATGTAATAAATTCCTTCTTCCTCTAACTGATAAACTCCTTAAATTTTAGCAAAATAAAATATGAATTAATTGCACCCCAGAGCAGCACGAAGGCTATTGTCGACTATTATTGTAATTTTAAAATTTAGAACAAGGATGACACCTAAAAAGGGAAGGGGTGAGTAGGGTGTGTGAAGGCAAGCATGTCGTTTTCGGTGAGAAATTAACATTCCGAGATGGTTCATTTTTTTGGAAAATCAGAACACGAGCACAAATTTGGCAGCGGTCCTTCTCATTCCTTAGTCTTCCATTCAAATTC
Source organism: Nephila pilipes (assembly GCA_019974015.1). Classification (NCBI taxonomy): domain Eukaryota; kingdom Metazoa; phylum Arthropoda; class Arachnida; order Araneae; family Nephilidae; genus Nephila; species Nephila pilipes. Next base: position 12,030 of record BMAW01001297.1, on the reverse strand, counting down.
GTTTAACCGAGTTCCAAGATAATCCAATTAACTTCGCTATGTGCTCAATGATCCGTCGTCGATCTTAAATTCCTCGTTCATGGATTGTCTCGGCTAATTCATTTGTTCAGGCAGATAACGAACGTCCTGAATGAGCTTTGTCATCAGTCGACTAGTCGCCAATTTTGAAACAATAAGAATTCCTCGAACACTTGAGTTTCCACCGATGCGACTAGTGAGCTGTTTTCAACATCATAACAGTTTCTACGGCGCTTTTTCAGAGCAGGAAGCAAAATTTCTTAATTACACTTAATTTACCTAAATCTTCCTCTTACAAAAACGAGGAGTCAGCTAAACAGTTGCGACAAAGCCTTCTCGGGCGACTCCACATTCCGTACCGATCTCTAAAAAGTTGCGTGGGAGAAATGTATACTACATAAGCTCCGCCCTAACAGGAATTATTCCAGGAGCGTTTGGGTACCTCCTCGTTTCATAATATTATGATACTAATAACTATAAGTGAAATGTCGATTGGAATGAGTGATGGTGATATACATTGGTGCAAGACTTATATATGGCTACTCTGTGCCAAGCGAGGTAGAACTGCAATCTAGACATTTGAAAAAATAGAAAAAAAAAAAAAAAAAGATAAAATTTTTTTACAAGGAGAATAGTCGAAAATAAAGAAGAATCACTAGGATATTCCTGGGGTGGGTCATCGATGTTTACTAAAAACAACTAATTCCATGGGGAAGATAAAAAAGATAACTATGGTGCTCCGGGTGAGTGAGGCCCGGACTGACCTGAAGAAGCAAATACCTGAGGGCATGCGGATTGGAATACATAAACAAAGATAAAGGAAGGAGCATATTTTCCTGAGATATAGGAAATTACGAATTAAATTCGGATTGAGCTTCATTCCCCAATTTAAAACTTAATTAGGATTTTGCTTTTATATTTTCGAAAAATAATATTACTGTGAAATATTTTTAATATTGAACCATCACAATCCGTTGAAAAAAATGTAAAAACAGGTTGAGATTATAAAAAGTGAATTATATATGAATAAACATTTCATAATTATATATATAGTAGTACATCTCGTAAGAGACACCTCTATTTAAGGGACTATTCTGTAGATCCCGGTTCCTTTGAATAGTATACGTATTTACCTCTTATTAAGGGGTGTCTCTATTTAAGTCTCAAAATACCTCTTCTGGTGGATGACCCTTATAGGGAGGTACTATTGTAAATATATTCATTTGAATCTTTCTCTTGCTTGTTACTCAAATATACTTTTTTTTGTATTTTCAGGAAAACTAATTTCTTTCAATTTTCATGTCCAGATTTGCGATTTCTTCCTCAAACCTTCTGTGGCAATGGTACTCTTGTGGCCATGGTCGCGTTGTTTCTTCGAGTCGTGAAACGGGATTTGGGTTCGAGTCTTGATGTCATTTAAGACCCGCCGAGTAGCGGGGTCTGATGCACGCAAAATCTGGTCGAGGTCTCAAAACCTCCCAATGGAGCGGTGTGGAAGTTCAAAGATGGAGTTACCAGCTCAGGTGTCGTCCTCGTCACTTGACCGAATATGAAAATTACGAGGTCCGTCGCCAATCACCCTCGATTACATCACAGTCCGATGTTTATAAGCAATCACTATTCTTAAGCCTCTGTACCTCCAATAAAACGTGACGTAATTTTACGACAGTCCCTTTAATATACGGGGAAACGAAATATAAAAACAGAAATGTTTTGGGGAAACACAAGCTTTAACTGACAAGACGCGGCAGCTCGTGATATTTTGCCTTGTGACATTTCTTTGCCCTAGAGATAGAAAGCAAGTCAATTCCTTAGAGAGAGAAAAAATAGCCTCCGTTAAAATGCTAGATAGATTAGAATAGAGAAGATCGAAGAAAAATAGCAAAATTTGCATGAAAAAGTAGTCACCGAATATTTAGACAAAACGGGTTATTGAGTGGCAACATGTTTAGAAAGGAATACATTTCCTTAAAATCAATGTACGGGCAGTCGGAATAAATGGACGAATAACGTTCTTATTTGGAATGGAATGACTGTAGAAAGAAATAAAGATTCAATATCAAATACAATTATTTATAATTTTTGCGCTAAATAATAAAAAGTAACAGAGATTTGATTTATACAGATTAATATGACTTTAGTATCATTACTTCGAATCCTTTTATTTCTTTCTCGAGCTAATTAAATATATTAGATTTTTAAATACATATTTTTGTCACTCTTCTTTTATCATACACACTTTTAAAAAAGTATACGTGATTTACAATTTAAATGTAACCATTTAAATTAAACTAACGTAATTTATAACAAAATGAACTTATAAAGTATTTCACATAATTCAGATAAAATTTAATGATTAAAGAATAAATGTGTTCAACGAATACTTTGCAGAAAAAGAATTCACCAACGTACTGCTTAAAAAAAGAATTTTTTTCTCTCTCTTTTAATTCAATTCATCACATTGAATTTAAAAAAAAATTTGTCTTCTATTGTAAATTAAGTTAAAATTTTAAATAAAAAGTAAATTTTCTTATTAAATATATTAAGATTCTAAAAAGGCATTTTGAAATTCTGAATATTCAGCTACATTTATAATATATTGAACTTACAATTTCTTCTAGAAAACTTGCTATATTTTGTAAATAAAAATGTTTCTGAAAATTTGAAAATTTCCTATTAATGACAGATGTAGCTCGAAACCGAAAAAAAATCTTTTAACTACTAATTTTTAACAATGAATTGGTAATATCTGTTAAAAAGATAATAATATTTCATATTCAGAAAAAAAAAACATTCCTGGTAATTTGAAAATTTCATATCAACCACACATAGAGTAAAACCCAGAAGTTCCTTCAAATGGATTGTTCTCTGATATACATTATGTTGACATTGTCTGTTAGAAAGCTTGTAATAATTTATGTTTATACAAAAACATTCCTAATATTTTGAAAATTTCATATCAACGAAAGATATGGCATAAAACCAAAAAATAACAACTATACATTTTTAATTGTTCTCTGATATACATTGAGTTGACAATATCTCTTTACGGTATATGTTCATATTAATAAAAAAAAGTCTTGGTAATTTTAGAATTTAAAACCAACGATAGATAGTCGAAAACCGAAAACAAATCCCTTAATTTACTGATTGTTCTGCAATATACACTACATTGACAATATCTGCTAGAAAGTTTGTAATAATTCATATTTATAAATAACTTCCAGATTATTTGAAAAATTTATATCATCAAAAGGCGCAACAAAAAGTAAAAGAATTTAAAAATAATTAAATTATTGATTATACTGTGTTAAGTTCAATATCTTCAGCTCCTTTTCCTTTCGTAGAAATATTTAACAAAATGAGATTTATTAGAAGTCACATCTTTTCTATGTTTTAAAATTTTCCTCAATCATTGATTTTGAAGCAGCTTGAAATATAGCATCATTGATACAGTAGCTGATCCATGATCCATATATGGAGACGAACAACTTGTGATCTAATTTATTTATTCTTTATCCATTTGGTATTCAATGAAAAAGATCCGCGAAAAATCCTTTTCAAGTGCTGTTTTGGTTTACACTGAAGTTCCACTCGTGGCTACTTATCTTTCTAGGTCAATTTGATTAAACATTTCTTTTTCATTTTCTTTGCATCTTTTATGTAGGGCGAATGGTGAAGAGTGGATCCAGTTTCAATAGTTAAAAGAGAAGAAAGCGTAATACAATTATCTCAGCGTTGAAAGAAGCGTTCAGAGTGAATGTCACAGCGCGTATGATTATTTTATATATAAAATGAGTTCATACAAAAACAAACACAAATTCTTTTGAATTTTGAGGTTTATTATACATTTATTAAGGTGCTAAATGAATTTATTTCATTAAGATATAATTAATGCGTTCTAAACATATAAATGAAAGCCAGTGTTCTAAAATTAGAAACTCTATGTTTGATTAATTGATTGATGAGGAATGTGGACCTAATAAGTCTATTATTCCTGCATTTTATGAAAAATTGAAGCAATTTTCACATTCAGAGTATTTTCCATGTGTAAGTCACTTCGCAAAATACATTTTCAATAACGAAATATATAACAGTATCGTTTAAATTTTAAGATTTAAAATTTTTTTATTAGTTTTTAAAAATTAAAGCTTAACTATCAGAATCATAATTAAGTGATCAGAAACATTATTTAAAATTATTATTAAACTCTTTTGATATAACTTAAAAGTAATTATTAAATTCTCATGAACATATAATTAATATAATTATTAAATAATTAGAAACATTTTTCAGATTTATGAACACACACAAAAGTGAGCTCTGGTAAGAAATAGCGATTTTTTTCATTGCAAAACTATTTAATGACAGAATACTGTTTGTTGCCTTAAAAAGAAACTCTCTCTCTCTCTCTCTCCTCTCTCTCTCTCTCTCACACACACACATACACACATGATACAATTCGTACTTAATAATGCGGAAGTAGGTTTTTTTTTTTGTTGTAGTGAACGTTTCCGGCTGTTTATTACAGGCCATGACAACGCGTGGTCTGCTATCCACAATCAATATGCCGAGGAAATTCTGAATCAGGGTCAGAGGGGGAAGGTCGACTCTTGAGCAGGCGCCCCTCTCTCCACATCTACACCACACTAATATGAGAATTTTCGGCCCCGATAGATTTAACGTGTATTAGCCACTCTTGATGAAAGATTTTTAATAGGTCTGGATAAACTGACAGCCATTTATGCAGGAATAAATATTTATTTAATTTCATTTCGTTTCCAAGTATCGTTAAATGTCTAGAGTTACGATTGAAATCATCATGATGTCAGCATTTTCTGCAGTATAAGAAATTTAATGAATAATAGTTAGATGGTGTTTTACGTATTTGAAGCAATTTTTTTTTAAAATAGGTATTAAAATATTTTCATGCTTTCAACTTACATTTTCTGAACATACACAGAACATATATATTCATAGTAGGAAGAATAGTGCAAATATAATACAACAAAATATTTCAACTAAGACTCGATATTAAAAGCATAAAACATTATTCTATACCAAAATATCAGAAATTCTATGCGAAATTATTTTAATTTTCTGTGAATTGACTTAGCGTTCTTTTTATGCAAAATTATTACAAATTAATTTCTGAAGAATATAATAAAAATGTTGTAAGCATGGTATTTAGTAAACATTCTTCAAGTTCACTTTACCTAGTTTACTGGTTGTTTAATAATATTATATGCTTCTACTTAAAATACGCTGAAAGTAAAAGAAAATGTCTAAACTGACCTTCAACTCGCTTATTCGTTGCTCCGCCTTGAAAACGAAATGTCGCCTAAAAATAACCCATGACAGAACCTACAAAGAACGGAGTCATATGCAAAATAGGAAAAACTATCCTCAAGAGATTTGGATTTTGTTTCAAGATTTTTAACATCCTATTAGAACCTTGTATTTAACTCCCCGTTTGAGCTCATGTTTTTTTCTTTTATTTTAAAAAAATTAAACTATGAATTTATATTTTTGCCTATGTTGCATTTAATATCCTTGTTTACTCTTATATATATATATATATATATATATATATATATATTAGAGCAAAGATTAAAATAGTAGAAATTATGATGTCCACTGCCAGTGTTGTCCTTGTGTGGAATTGCTTCTCATGTGATGTTAGTAAACAATCAATCAAGAGAATAGGATCAATGTATTGGTCCAGACTCCCGTAAAAGTTAGATTTCAAAACTTTTTATTCAGCAAAATAATTAGATACAATATATATATGAAATAAAACCCATTTATATTTTTTGGAATTATTAACTGTATGTTTTACAGAAATCTAGAAATCTCTTCCCAAAAGTAGCAAGCAATTACTGAAATTAAATATTGGCGATATATTCACTAAGTATACGTATAGCTATGACATATCTTTGAATTTATTACCATCATCTAAAATTTATTTTATTTGAAATCATTCAAATTTTCGCAAATAATTACATTATGTATGTGATTTTTAATTACATCACACATTGATAAGATTTCTTTTATTAACATAAACTGGAAACTAAAAAACGGATGATTAGCGACGGATTTCGCAATTAACAGCTACGTTTGAATTAAAAAATTCGACACACGAGTTTTCTCTTTCATAACTAGCTTGTCTAATTATACCTCAACATGATAATATACTTCGAAGGTCTAGTTGATTTTCATGCATGGTTTTGGATCTTGGTGGAATCAGAAATAGATCTAAAAGGTGACCTCGAAGCTGAATTAAGACTTCCCTATCATTTTGAATTCATAAACGCAATATTAATCCTATGGAGTTTCTACATTCCTTTTAAAAAATAAAATATTTTGCTTATTTTTGAATGCAAAAATATGCAACTGAAAAATCAAAAAATAATGAATGTTCTTCGGAATTATATTTTCTTCCGGTTTTGGGCGAAAAAAAAATTTTTTTATGTATGCTGTAATGGTTAGTTCGTGAAGTTTTAAATCTTTAATTTTCAAAAAAAATCAGAGGTAAAATATTATATAATTCCACAGAAACTAATATTTCTTATTTTCTAGTTTTCGTTTTATTAGAATCAAGTAAATGTAATAGTCTCATATTTGTATGAAGAAATTATGATACCTTTACCATCAACTAATGGATTGTGGACGAGAGTCTCTCTTACTACCGTATTTTTATCAATGGTTATTTGATGGGAATGACATAGAGGATGGTTTTCTTTTTTTTTTTTTTAAACACATGCTCTCAGTCACGGTTGTAGGTTTTGTTGTCCCATTCCTGTCGTTGATTTGAGTCCTGATGCCACTAAGAGCATTATTTATCCTCGTTATTTGACCATAGTTCAAAACTATAAGGACGTCGTTAATAGCCTCCGTATTATTTAATATATATAATTATAAATCAGATAAAAATAAATAAAATATCAAGACATTAAAAATTATGAAATTTGAAAAAAAGATTATGAAAATTAATTAGTTGCTCCTTTTATTTAAAAATTTTTATAAAAAAAGACAAGATCGTAAAATAATACATTGAATGTTGTAACTGACTTTAGTTTGTTAAGCTAGGTTATTCTAGAATTTAAAACCTATTCTGCCCCATCACATATATGTGCATATTCATATATGCGTGTCTATGTATTAACACGTAATCACGTTCGCAATGTAACGACGTAACATCACGTCATAACCTCAGCCTATCGGAATTGACAAATCGGTATGCAAATTCTAATCACGTGAACTTTCGATAGCTCTCTCGGAGGTTTGATGATGGAAAGAACTCACAGGTATCTGGATTGATCGTAAGTACTCTTTCTACTTTTTGCTCGCTGCGTATGCGTTGTTAGCTTTTGCCCGTGGGACGTCTTGCTTCTGCGCATGTGATTATGTATACAGCAGTTCTCAGCAGAAATAAATGACGGTTAATTTGAAAAATGGCTTGAATGCCTTCCTGTCTCCATTTTAATATGGCCACGAATATACATAACATCTAAAATGGAACATCCATGAAATGGCATTTATCAATAAATCGCTGGAATCGCATTCTACTGCCTTAGATGGAATTTCAAATATAACATCTAAGGCAGTAGAATGTTTCGTGTGTGTGTATATGTGTGTATTCGTGCATGAATATGTATGGCGCCTTCCTGTCGATGTTATATTTGAAATTGGTATTGAGCTAAAGAATGCAGTCGTTCAGAGTAATGAATGTTTGATTTCATTTAATTATCATGAAACTTTTAAGCAATTACAGTTCCAAGCCATTGCGGAACCTAGCACCCAACGTTATGTGACTTTCACATCAAGTGTGAGAAGAGAAAAATAGATCACACCGCATTTATACCAGAGCAGAAAATTGGAGATCCCCGAAATAATTTTGTTAATTGAGAAATTATAAGCAGCTTGCAATGTAGTGCGAACCCAAAGAGGGAATTCGTATTTTTAAAAGTGAGATATAACGTTTGGCGTTTAAAAATTAAAACAAAAATGTTTTGTTGATTTTTCATACCCCCTCATGCGATGAAACCGTTTATTTACTTTATTATTAACTTCAAATACTTTTAATTAATCCTAAAACCAAATCAAATTCATACCAATAACTGCAACTTCAACACGTAGGGCTATCTAGAATCTTCGACATTACGTCTCAGACTTCTGCGTATAAATGCTAACATTTCATTCGCCCCTGGGATTTTCCCGCCTTTCTGCTATAGTTGGCACATCGTTGCATCTTTAACTGCTTCCATGTTTTCGAGTTTTCTTAATACCAATCGTTTAAGTCACCAATAAAACTCAAATAAGAAAAAATAGATATCAAAACTCCCATTTCATATATATATATATATATATATATATATATATAATCCATTATGTTAATATCCAGAATGAAAAAAATGACAAGAGAAAAATATTTTCCTAATAAAAATGAACCTCTATACGAGCAAAAATACATTGAACTAAATCAAAACCAGTAGAAATAACAATGCAAAAAAAGAGAAAATAAATCTAATTTCAATTGGATATTGTCTACTTTTATAACAAGGAAACAAAAAAGCAGAAATGAAAAAAAAAGTTTGTATCCTACAACAGATTTCTGGTTCTTTTAACTCACAAAGACGCCTGATAAAGCTGGAAAAAGTAGACAAAATACAACTATTACAGGAGGAGTACTGTTCAACTTCTTTGTAGAATTTCAGCTCCATAAAGAGCTGTATAATAGAAAACATACTTCCAAGAAGTTTATATAAAAGGAGTTACGGAAGATTATATCGAAATCTAACAAACTGGATTTGAAGGTTTCAAAGTTATCAAAATCCAAGTTCTTCGGCAAAGACTTTAATGTACTTTAGGCCAAAAATGGAAAGGAGTGGAAGTATTATACTCGTAGGTTGTTAGAATGGAGCGTGGGTTCTTTTTTTTGTGCCTGTTTTTATAATTTTTATGGTTGGATTGCATATAACTTTGAAGAGTAAATCCTTAAATAACTTATATGAAAGAGATAAATAGTTAGGCTTTGATTTTACAAAAAACTATGAGCATTAAATAACTATAAATGAAACAGAAATACAAACTAGATTGATAAGATTTGTTTAATTAACATTCCACTAGTCTCAAACAAATTATTAGTAAAAGTCTTTGGAGAACGAAGACTACTCTTGTGGAGACAAATCTTTTAACTTTCATATCCTGTCATGTGAACAGAATATAGAATGAAATTGATAAACTTTCAATTAACATCTTACAAGCAAATATGGGATCCTCGCATTTCTCAATGTTAAGCTACGATTGAAGGATTATGGTGATTATTTAGGTAAATTACAGCTAGCAACGACAAAAGTATAAGCGCCAAATAACTACCCTGTAGAAGAATTTTTTATTGGTTCGCTTGTACAAGAGTTGCTAAAAACAACTGGATAATATCTGCTTGTATCCAAAGATTTGTAGTTCAAAACTGTCCCCATAATTAAGGAGAATCGAGACCTCAATCCACCAAGGATTGAAGAAAAATCCTCCATAATCGAAAAAATCGGCTACTCGGTTATAAAATGATTCGTCAAATTTATTTTTACTTGCAATTGCACTGTTACAGTTCTTATCAAATATAGAATTAAAGGGATTGAAATATTACACTGCCATAGTTTTAAACAGGGGGGCGGGCAAATAGTGGCCCGCTGAGAATTATTTTGTGGACCGCTAAGAAAGTGAGAAAAATCCGCCTTTAACTGAGATTTCTTTCCTCTACGTAAAGTCATTCAAAGCAAAATTAGGTCTATTTGCAAGACAAGCAGGTGATGACAAATTTTATCATTTCGCTTTATTAGGAAAACAGAAAGAGCCTGAAAATGTTTCTGCTTAAATTAGCGATCATCTGTAAAGTTTGGAGGACGCGGTCACAAAGAGGATTGCAGGAGTTTACGAAACTGGAGCCAAACTTCAATTCACTCTTTCATCTCATCACTGATTATATTGACATAGAATCTAAAGAACTGCATCTTGCATTTTTTGACATGCAGTCAGATCACAAAGTGAAAGAAATCTTTAATATTGTGATATCAGTTGACTTATACAAACTTCTCAATGCTGAAAAATCTCTTTTTTGAAGAAATGTGCTGGGAAAATGTTCTCGATGATTCAGTCTACATATATTTTTGTGAACAAACTTTTTCTTGCTTTAATATTAACAAGAATACCGATAGATACTCTTTAACACACACACAAGTAAGAACCAATGAGAAAGCAGACATATCAGAACATAAACTAGAAAAATAAAAAATGTGTGTAAGAAATGTGAATGAAAAGAGATTATTGAAAATTTTAATTATGGAAGAAAAAATTATATAAAATTCAAAAGAAAATAGATTAAGAGAAAATAATAGACACATATCAGAAATATAATATTGGTACAGATATTGAAAAAATATACGAAACCACACATATAAAAGAGTAAAAAAAAAGGAAAATAATATATTTAAAGTTTTAACAGGCTTTAGACTGTTAGTTTGGCTTAGTTCAGAATTATATTGTGTGTGTGAGAGGCCACTCAATCCCATCAACAAAACGAATAATTAAAAATGGTTATAAAACCCAAAATACATTTGAAAAATAAATTAAAATCAAAATCATTAAAAAACAACTAAGAAACACATACACGCACGCACGCGTGCGCGCGCACACACACACACACATATATATATGTATATGGAATATAATTACCATGAATAATCTATTAATTATATTTATGATAACTATTTTTTTTACTTTCAAGTTAGCAAGAATATTGAACTGAAATTTAGACGTAATGTTTCTTAATCATACCTTTATAATGTATTTCTAATATAACGTAATTCTTCATTTCCTTCATAAAGAAAGAAATTATTTTAAAGCGATCATCAAAAATGTAAAAATCGCAAACAACTGATTCATGAAGAAATAAAGAGTAACCCAAACCAAAAATAAAACGATAAATACTCAAAACAGAAAAGAGAATGAGAGTACGTTAAAGAAATTTAATTATAAATGAAAAACATACATACATTCACGAGAAAGTAAATTAAATGGAAAGTAAATAGACAAAAAAGCAGAAATATTAAAAAAGATTTTGTAATCGTAAAATTAAAAATTGTAAGGAGAAACAAAATTTGGAATATATATGTATATATATAAAACATAATTATCTAAGATGATTTTTAATAATATTTATGTAAAATATTTTCTTTTCCCCCGTGTTATAGAAATTATAAAGCACTGAATTTTTAAAGTATTAAGAAATATTTCACAAAAAAAAAATATTTCGAATGCTCTCGACGTATAATAAAAGATCCAATGACTTCATTAACACTCCTTTAAAATAAAGATGAAATCTCTTAAGAAAAAAAAAAATGTGAACCTCTAAAGCACAACAGCTTGTGGAACGAAATTATCTCATAAAAATTTTACACCATTTACGTATAAGCACCACGTGAATATCCGCAGCAGCACAACGATGCATTAATGAGCCCGACGCGATGTTTCTCTCACTTCTATTAAAAGAATTTTTAAAAATGGTTGCCCAAAACCACTTCTGGGAGCAGGAAAGCCATCAAAGGAATGGAGATCTTTTCATTTTCGGATACTCTAGAGGGTGGTAATTGAATTCCTTTGGAAGTAACACTTGTTCCATCCAGCCTCCTGAGTGGGTGCAAAAAAGAACGCCATTATGTTCTGGAAAATCGAAAATCATTTGAAATGCAGCCATAAAAAGAGGCGTAAAAGAGAAGCTATCGTTGATTTGTTCATCTGTCTTCCTTTTATGTTCGTTCCTATTTTATTTTTTCTTTTACACTTTTAAGAATTGAATTATGAATGAACTACAGTTCAAAAGTTAAGTAACGTTCTGTTGCCAGAGGTGTATTAGATAACTTTGTTTCAGTGTTTGATTACAGTGTTTGTGTTGTGTGGTGATTGGCTGCTCTCATGTTTTGTGATTAAATGCATGCGAAACAAGTACGAATG
>BMAW01001293.1:797678-911438 GCA_019974015.1 Nephila pilipes | reverse complement strand
ATACGTTCTTCGTTTAACATCATCGATCGAAACCAAAGAGCTGTAAGCTGACAGAGCGATGTTACTGTCATACTACTGTGCAGCTCTTTATAATATCTCCGTTCAGTATATAGAAATTCCATTCTCGGCCTATACTAAAAAACGAAATATCTTCGCTCACATTATATACTTTTCTAGAGAATAAACACCTTTTCTCTATCATCTCAACAGAGTGCACGTTCACTTTATTAAAGTCGAAGAACCGTTTTTCCGCCTCATTGCGTGATCTTTGAAAGAATGACGACATTGCCTTTCTTTCTCGCACATAAAATCTTTTTAGTCATTTTGCATTGGTTTCGCCTTTAGAAAGCTGCTTATCCGATGAAAACTCAAGTCATCGGTCATTCAAATGTTCAAACAGTTCAGATTAATGACCCTCCTTATCTAGAATGCGCTGAAGATGTTTTTTTTTTTTTCGCCAGTTTGTTGTAATGAAAAGCCAGCAAATTGAGAAAATGAAATAGAGATGACGAAAAAAGGTTGTCAAATACTAGTTAATTGTAATATCAACATCAGCAGGAGACGGTGTTATTTTATTTCAATCCCAACCGACAGCATCATTCGTCAGTGTCTTTATAGCGTATTAAAACACCACGCAAATCGAGTGGCCCGGGCCTGAGGGACTGAGTCAACCGAAATATTAGAATTAAATATAACGCTTGCCGTATACATTGATCAAAGCTCATTTAATATGCCAATGGACTCATTCTATTAGAATGAAATCATAATATTGTCCTTCTAGAGGAAACCAGCTATCTGGCATATAGTCATGATGTTAAACCTTTAAGAATACTTGGTTTTAACATTTTCATGTATCATGAAGGATAAGCGAAAGAAAAAATAGTTCTCATCGACTGTTCAGGTCATCAACATTTTCAGTGAGTCTACCAAATCCATTAAAAGCTGACTTATGTCCGCCTCTCAGCTTCGAAACCAAATTCCATGCGAGCCGAATTTTAATTTCTTTCAAAGCAAAAGTGGTTTTCTTACATAAATTCAACGCCTTGAACTTAATGATATAGTTTTCTATATTCAAAAATTGAATAATTGTGTTCCATCACCAGATATCAAAGTAAGATTTCCTAGAAAATATTTAATTATTTTTCAAACAATCGAGTAAAGTATTTTTTCTTTCCTTGTATTACCTCACTGTTATGAAATAATTCAAAAACCGTTTACTTCTATTCTTAAAAGTTTGACCCTTGATGTACCTAAAGACTCACCGTGTAACCGGTATATATACAAGATATAACAACATGTCATCATAACTCATCTCCATCCAGAAGACCCTTCCAAAAATTGAGGGTTCATCAAGAAAGGACTTAAATAGCCTGGATTTTATATTTCATTCTAATAGAATGATTAAATTTAGGCATATTCATGAAACTCTTTTTGAGATCAAATGCTAAAACACATCGAGCAAACATTTTATATTTAATTCTAATATTTCAACAGTTAATGAATCTATAATTTGAATACTTTCTCGGTTGCATTAATTGTTTTTAATACACTATAAAGATTTTTTTTAATATTTAGTAAGGTATTGTGCATTGGATTCAATATATTTGTTAACACAACACTTCGGCATTGATTAACGAATCTTATTAATTCAGTTCAGTTAAAATAAAAATAAGCACAAAGATTATTTAGATTTCAATTGTCTCCTATATTGATAGAAATGTTGATATTTTAGTACTTAAGATAATTTAGTACTTATACTTTCATTAGAAATAAAATCTCTATTTCTCTGTATTAAGAACCGTTTTTAATGAATACGTAACTCGAATGAGATTTACTTATTTAAACTTTCTCCGGTTGTTACAACCGGCCCAATGAAAATATCTTCAAAAAAGCCAATAAGCCATATTTTCATTCCTAGTCAGATAAGGAGGTCAGTATCTGAACTGTTTTTCCACGTCAGGATTGTTTGATTGATTGTTGAGCCCAGGATTGTTTGGCTAACTTTTTCACCACTTCAAAAGCTCGGATAAAATACAGCTTTCATAAATTTTTCCGGGAAAAATAGAAAAGTCGTTTTTTAATTCAAAATGTGCAAAATGATATTCAAAAAGATTTTTATGTACGAAAGAAAGGCAATATGAATAAAATTCATATATTTGTACATAAGTCACACCTTAGTAAGGGCCGGAAAAGAATTGTAAATTCCAAACACATGGACCAAATATTGAAAAATCCTCGACTTTGTAATACAAAATTTGTTGATAAGAAATTGATCACTTTTTCTGTTGAAAGTATTAGAAAAATGTTTATTCTCTAGAAATAAGCAGTAAATTATATAATGTAGATAATTTGAATAGAGTTTCGTTTTTAGGTATAAAATTTACAAAGAATTCGGTGATACATATATACAAAGACGGAATATTGATATCTCACTCTATAAAACACACAAGGTAAAAAATAGAAGACACGAGTATTGTGACAATGTATCCTTCTGTCGAAAATATACAAGCAAATTCTTTGGTTTCAGTCAATGAATATTATATTGTAAACGAATGTTTCAATATCACGACAAACAGAAACCTTATTAAAAAATATATAATTACGTTAAAATAGAAACGTTTCCAACAACAGGCAAAAAGTTCAGAGAAAAGAATGTTTATCTATAAAATAATTGAACGTATTAAAATGTAATTCACTTTCAATATTTCATGCTAATTTGGAAATCATTAGCTTATGATCAATTAATGACCGACAACTTTATTGAGATATGTTGAAATTAATGCTCAACTAATGAACTAGGATATGTTCTACAAAATCAGTAATTAATTCTTCCGAAATTTTATTAGGAAAAGTAAAGTTGCAGCTATAATTCAAATATTTTCTTAAGCGAAATGTTGCTCAATTAGTATTCATGATAGTGACCATGAAACTAAACAAGGGATTTTCTCAAAAATTACTGTTTAGCTTCCAACAGGATATCAATTCTACATATTTCTCGGAATGATTTATCTCTTCAAGAGCTTACCTTCTTTTGATCATGATCGAAAATTTGCAGCCGACATTTCGTCGAATTGTTGGTTCGAGATCTGCTACCAAGTAAATTACACCTAATTTCGCAAGTAAATTACGACATGCCTCTCTAATAATCCACATGCTACTTCTCTCAGTGCGACATGAATACTCGATAGAAAATTGCAGTTAAATTAGCAGTTACTTATATACGCATGCGCTGAGTAGCATCTAAATATACATCTTTCAGAATACATGGGAATTCGCCCATATTCTTCGCATGTATACTTGATCCTAGAAGTGGCTTTACACAAAGAATTTATTGTAATACATCTTTAAATGTCTATCCTTAGAGAAGAAATCAATCCATCGTTTGCAACGAAATTCAAGATTAAAAATTTCAAAATTAAAGTTTTCAATTTTATTTATTTATTTATTTTGAAATTATTTGCGGTGGAAATGGCCGATTGGCCATGTTTGCGAACTCATAGCTATTGGGGTTTCAACAATTTTGAAGGATCGAGGGCTAACGCCATTCAGGACCCTTCGTGTAGATGGACTGATACGCGTAAGGTTTTTTAAGACTCAAAAGTCCACTCATTAGATTGGTATGGATGTTAGGAAATAGGGTGTCTTTCTCGTAACTTGGTCATGGCTTAAAAGAACGATGTCTGACGCCAATATTCCGCAAGCGTTGCTTCTAATCGCGACGTTTATGAACAATCAATCGAATCGAATCATTTGATTTAATAAGGAGGGAGCTCATGTATGTCTCTTCTCATTTGAGTTTATGTACACATGATGATTTTATAAGAACCTAAACAATGAAAAAAGTTTCATTTTTTTTTTTTTTTTAAACATTTTTTTTTTTTTTTTTTTTTGATGATTAGAATATATCTAAAATTCTCTGAAATGCTACAAATAAGCCCAAAACTATCCCCATTACTACAAGATTTCTTTAAACCGTTGGAAATATTACAATTTTAAAATCCGAGCCACCTTGTTTCTCCATGTGAAATGTAGTTTAAATTAAGATAATTTAATAATAAGTTCAGAATTTACCGATGTAGAATTTGATTTTATTCTTTTCGAAAAAAGATTTCTAAAATGCACATTAGACGGTTCTAGCTCCATATTTATGGCTATCGTTAACTAACTGGAATACCCCCAGCAACTTAATACGCAAAAGAATTATTAAAACGGAAAGAATTCGCGAAGCCACTTCAAAGATTCTTTATCAGCCTATTCAATATTTCAAAAAGGGTTTAACAGTCCCGAAATTTAGCTTTTTATGTTAATTTGATGCAACATAAAGAGTAATCTTTGAGACTGTCTTATTTTCAATAACATCGTTTCTTTGAAAACTAATATTTCTTTTTCGTCCTATAAAAAAAACTATGTACGTGGAATATTGTTGAATGAATACTTTTACAGAAAACTTGATGATCGCTTCTTATACAAATCCTATATTTTAAGAGAGAGTGAAGAAATATTTCTTGTTCTAACATAGAATGAGGAATTAGCATTCATTGGATAGACGGAGAAATCTTGTATTAAAGGGTACAGAAAAATAATTTCTAATAAAATTTAACAGAATAATTTTTATAAAAAACTTGGAAAATAAGAGAAATATTTATACTCTAGAAAAATTCTAATAAATATAAAAAACATCGTTTAGAGGAGGTTGCCAGCTCAGGTAGCTTCCTCGTCACTTGACCAAGGTTCAAAATGACGAAGTCTGTCGCATATAGCCCTATTGTTGCTTCTAGTGCTATTTTAATGAAATTAAACCGAACCAAATAGTCATTTCCCTAAAGCTTTCGGCTACTGATCGATCATGAATTAATGATTTCCAAACTGTCATGAATCGTTCAAACATTTTTCAGGATACAAAATTATTTTGAAACTGAACATTTTTATTTAGAAGTTTTTCTCAGGCTTGAAAAAAAAAATTCTTTATTTTTAATGTATAAATTTCGTAGGAAGTTATGTTTTCTAAGTAAAGCTAAGATTTTGCGATATATATATATATATATCACTAATTGCATATATATATATATACAATTAGTGAAACATAAAACAGTCAAAAATGTAATAAATTTATTTAATGAAAATATACTTTTATTGTATTTATGAAATATATTAATTTCAATAAATAGAAGATGTGTTTACAAAGAGTTATATGATTATTTGAAAATTATTAAGATTCAAAATATCTGCTATACAATTTGTTATTCTCTAAAACCTCAGTTTACCTCCAAGCATTTTTGTGTTTTTACATACATTTTGAGTAATATTTTTAGAATAGCCAAACTTGATAAAAATTCGAGTACTGCAATTAGTTTCATTTGGATTTTAAAATACTGAGATAGGGTATCCATTTTCATTACAGTTTGTGAATGGGTTCCAGCTCAAGTGATGTCCTCTTCACTTGACCGGGATTCAAAACTATGAGACGCTTCTTCAGTTAAGTACTGGCATCCCACATCCGAGGCATCCGAGTGAACTTTTTTCTCCCATGGAGATTGTCTTTGGTAACGTAACCACGGGTTACGTAATACCGGGATACCATAGTGTGCCTTCTCTATTTTCGACCCTCCTTCTTGTCAACCAATTTTTCCGATTGTCTAGATCTCCAGTACTCCTTGCTTCGCGCAGCATAGCCATATTTGTATCTTGCGCCATTTCACTTTTCAATCACATTCATTTTTGTCTTTTTTAATTTTTTTTGACACTTCTAGAACACAATTAGATCTTGTCTGGTCCAGCTTAACCCATCTGGCTCTTGCTCCAACACTCTTCAGTTTCCCTCACTCTCAATCACATTCACTCAAACTTACGACGGCTGTCGCCAACAGCACTCTCGTGTCTTCTAAGTGGGACTTGTCGCCGTGGATGGCCAGTTGTCATAGTCGCAGACTAGGGGCCGGCCGTTTTCAGAGAGTCGTGGATTCGAGCCCTGATGCCATTGAAGAACCGCCGTGGAACAGGGGTTGATGCACGTTATATCTGTCGAGAACCAAAGACCTCCACCTTGCATAGAGTGGAAGTTAGGAGAGAGAGAAGCCCGCAAAGGGGTTGCCCTCGTCACTTGACCGAGGTTCATAATTGCGATATTCGTCACCAGTATCCCTCCTGTTGCTTTGAGAGCGACTTTAAAAAACCGGACAAAATCTTAGTGGGACATTAATGATACAACCAATACACAATCGTATGTACATTCAGGTACTAACCTTTTTGATTATTTGTGACAGAATGAAAAATTATATTGAAATATAATTTTGGAAATTAACGCTCTCGAGTCCAGTTTACCAAAAGACATGTAGTATTTAGTTCATTCTTCGTATTGATGAATATAACGTGACTTATATTTTACTTTTTTATCATCCAACATAAAGAAACTTTTCGCTTGGATTATGTAAATTATCTTGATATGGTATCTATGTTGCAGAGTATAACTTAAGAAGGCTTTAAGAGAAGATGCCTTTTAAATATATTTTCAAATTAATATTTGTAATTCGTGTAAATAATTTATCATTTAAATATTCATGTAACTTATCTTAGTGCATCATTTATGTCGTAAAGAATAACTCCAGTATGTTTCAAACATATATATAAAATATTTTTTAAGAATCGTTTATCTAGTGATATGATAGTGAAGTTTTATTGGCGCAAGAGCCAGACATGCCATACTGACGAGAAGAAATAGAAGGAAAAACAAATTGATTGATAAGAAGGAGGGTCGGAAATAGAGAAGGATCGCTAAGGTAACCCGACGGTGCGTCACCCGTGTTTACCAAAGACAGTAAACCCCATGGGAAAGAAAAAAAGATCTCTCGGTTTCTCGGGGTTATGATGCTCGTACTTATCTAATGAAGGCAAGTCCACGATGTCCCCTGATATAATCCCCAGTGGCAGGGTGCCCGGCTATAACCCCAGACGCTGGATACTCATTTCAGTCGCCTCTTACGACATGCATGAGCTACAGTGGGACTATTCTGTCTTCCCCGGTCACCACACGGGTCTGCATATTTAGTGATTATTTCTTCTTACTTCAAAATTTTGAATACAATCATTTAGTAATATCAAGATTAGATTCTTGAAACTGTTGTCAAAGGTATGCAGATTAACTTTGTACTAAAAAATTGTACGAAAATTTATCTTAACAGCGTTAAAGTCAGTACAAGTTTCTCAGCTTTTATCACCTAAAAGGCTATTGTTTTAGGTGGGATGTTTTGGCGCGCTAATCACTTTGGGTATACGAGATCACTTTTCGGTTTCTTATCGATGGCTTTAATTTTAATTATATTTAGCTTAAATATATTCATTTTAACAACTTATCATTTGCTTGAATTTCTTTGACATGTAGATGATATATATTCAATTTCATAATTAATCGTTTCCCTTAATTTTAATGTCGGAAATGTTTACTATTGTCCATTTCTCGATATTTCATCGTTTCCTTTAATTCTTACATTTGAGTATTTTAATAATAATTATTAAAAAAAATGCGCACCTTGGGTGGCTAAAACTGTTCTTTGCAAAACTTTGAAAAGAATTTGTGAATGTTTTAATATATTGCTTTTATTCATTCAATTACTGTAGTTTCAGGGATGATGTCCCTTAATTATTATTTCTTTTATTTTAACGATCACTGGCCGCTCATATTAAAAAGCGATAACATTCAGCAGACTGCTGATCTGACAATCCCTCTGTCCACCCGATCTGCCGCTGCCCTTTTTTGGGAATTCATTTGAAGATCTTTCCTATGTAGATGGAATTACCGACGAATTATTTTCTTTATTATAAACAATATTGCTTCTTTTATATCCAGAAATTTTTATTACTATACACTTCACAATGTTCTTTTAATTCTCCTTGGAAAGCGCAAAAACGTACGCTTCACACACAATCCACTGCTTATTTGTATTCATAATTTTGAAAGAATAAATTTGAATACATAAGATGATAATTTTAATTTCAAAAACCAAGCTGTTGAAGACAAGAAAGAATTTTTAAAATAGGTAGTTTAAAGGAAATTAGTACACGTGATTGCACTTAGCTTCCAAATATACGTACGTTTGTTTAATTAATAATACATATTTAATTCCAGTTTTCTTGGGGGGGGGGACATGTCTTTCGCTGAATGCATGATTAATGATAGTTAAATAGAATTAAGGAAACACTAAAAATTGTAAAATACAAATACTTTTTTTTTAAAACAAAGTATATTTACCTGATCAAAGTTACTATGTAAACGATGGACATTTTATTCAAAAGAAAAAGCAAGTGCAAATTGTCTCAACACGAATTTGGAATTCGTAGAACGTTTTACCACTTTCAATGTAGAAAATGCATTCTCTAGGTGACTATACAGTGTTATGCGTGCTTCCCAAAATATTCTTTTGCGAGAAAGGCTCTACTTAATAATGCATGTGAAATTTTTTGAATATTTTACTTTTTTGGCGCATCGAGTCATCCTTATTTTCAAGTAAAGTGAGGGAGCATATGCATGATAAGCATTTTTCGATATTTCGGAGTATTTAAAAGAATTATAATAAAGACGATACGCTTAATGGGTATTTAATGCATTATTCCATGAAAAGTTGGCTAATTCTGGCGCATTTTGTATGATAAAAATGTATTCAGTTTTCGCCTGTTTTTTATTTTTTCTCATAAGCAACATATAAATAAATATTTAAATCTAAATGTTTATCGCATTGTTAAAATGTTATCTTCATAATGTAAACTTTGTTCCGTGTTGATTGTTCTGGAAGATAAGCTTCCAATTAGAGATTACAGTACCCGTATGTTGCGAATCTTGGTCTCAAATGTAATTTATATATATATATATATATATATATATATATATATATATATATATATATATATATATATATAATATATATATATTGTTATGAGTTTAGTTTAGTTTTTATTAACGTCGTACTAGAAGCAACACGAGGGCTATTGGCGACGGATCTCGTAATTTTGAACCACGGTCAAGTGACGAGGACGACACCCGAGCTGGCACCCTCTTCTCTCCTAATATCCACGCCATCGGGAGGACTTTGGGCCCCGAACAGATTTAACGTGCATCAGCCCCGCTACACGGCGGGTCTTTGGCGGCCAAGGATCGACCCCGCGACTGAACGTAAACCGCCGGCCTCTAGTCCACGACCCTGACAACTAGACTACCGCGGCCTCCAGAACACATGGGAATTCGCCCATATTCCTCGTTCGTATACTTAATCCTAGAAGTGGATTTACACAAAGAATTTATTGTAATACATCTTTAAATGTCTAAAAAGTTAAAATTATTATTATTATTTTGGTAATTATTTGCGGCAGAAGAGGCCGATTGGCCATGTTTGCGAACTCATAGCTATTGTAGTTTCAATAGTTTTGAAGGACCGAGGGCTAACGCCATTCAGGACCCTTCGTGTAAATGGACTGATACGCGTAAGGTTTTTTAAGACTCAAAAGTCCACTTATTAGATTGTTAAGGAATTTGTCTTTAATTTTATATATATGGAATAAATATATAGAATAAATATATGGAATAAATAAATAGATATGGAAATAAATCGAGTACAAGTTTGTTAGTTTCAAAGAATTTTAGTTTTTGTCAAGTTCAATTATCTTTCCTTATTGTCAAGTTCAATGGGTAAGAACATGGTTTAAAACTATTTTTCTTTTCATACAAAATTGCTTAGAAATTCTATTTTGATATTCAAAATCAGCAATATTATAAGTAATTTTTAAATAAACTTACTGTTTATCAATGTAATTATTCCATAGTTGAGATGTTTCATATTAAAAAAATAATCTAATTTATTCAAAATACATTATTCCAGTTAATGCATTTAATTAAACTAAATAATATCTAATCCTGCTTATTCAGATTATATAAGTAACAATAATTGAAATTTATGTAAAAATGTTTACTTTATCTCGTGTATAAACACAACTTGCTTATGCATATGTAGATAACATTCCAGTAAGATTAAAATATGTCGGGCCAAGCTTAAGGCAAACTGCACTGTAAAAATATGCATTGCATAGTATCATAAAGCCGATACATAGAAACACATAGATAACAGATATTTCACAGAGTTTCTTTGTTCAGGTTTCACAAAAAAATTATTGTTAGAAAAAAAAATCTAACTTGATTGTCAGCTATATTAACATTATAAGAAATAAATTTATTATTTCACATAAATACTAGAATTTGATGTTTTCATATAGAATCCTGTTATTTCATAGTTAGCTCAAGTGATAAAAAAAATTACGAAAAGAAAAATTCACATCATCATATTCGTAATCGATAGTATGAAATAATTATTTTCATATAAGTTTTGAAGGGTTCATTATAAATGTTGAAAATTTTAATAAGTGCAAAAAGAAATGATTGCCTAAAATAATATAGTATGTCTTAGATTGTTAAATTTATTTTAAATTCAGAAAATGTATTGACTTCTTTTCCTTATTGTAATAATGTAATAGAAATCTTATAAATCTTATAGAACGAATAACAGAAGAGCGGAAATTATGTAAATGATTTTTAAGGAAATAAAAAGCATATATTAGAAAAAATATAATACATCTAAACAACAAAATACTCCGATATTTAAAAAATTGTAAAACAAAGTTTCAAAAAAAAAAATCATACAAAATAGTGTATTCATTACAGAGTTCTCTAAAATGACCAAATAATCACGTAAGAAGGTAAAAATATATACAGTACATAGTGAATAATAGTACATAGTGAATTCCAAAATGTTTGTGTTAAAAGTAGTTTCCTTTAAGTTGTAAAAATATTAAACAATTCGGAACCTGACATTTTATCAAATCAGATTTCTGTACATCAGGAAATATAGAAAATAATATTTCGAATTAGTTTAGTACAAGATATTTATTGTTAGTTTCAAAGAATATAATTAAAACCCATTGGTTAAAAAAAAAACTGTTAAATTTATTTTACCTATTCATATAAAATTTGTTTGGAAAAGAATTCTTATGGAAATTCTAACTAGATATTTTTCTCTCAATATTAGCAATAATATTGTAATTTTTCAATGAACTTACCGATGATCAAATGTAATTTTTTCATAATTTAAGGTTTTTAACACTAAGCAATTCAGTCTAAATTTAATCAAAATATATAAATTGAGTTAAGCCCTTTAACTTTTCTGCATGTAGTTAAAAAAAAGCGTACAATGAAAAATAACTTACTGAACATTTCATATCAAACAAGAATGTAAGAAAAAAGAAGTGCGTTTTTGAAAAATCTAAAATGTAGGGAAAATAATAAAAATTGAAAAGAAAAAAAATATTTATATTAAAAAAAATTGCTGTAAAATAAATTTAAAAATAAAATTTATTGAGTATTTATAGAATTTCACATTAGACAAGATTATGTCAATCTTCAAAGAATATCGTTCGATTCATTAGGTAAAAAAATAGGCGATTAAATTTGTAATTAAAATAAAGTTTTGTTTCTTATAGTATTTTTATTAGAATTTTCATAAAATGTTAAATGTTTGCTATAATAATGTTAACGTAAGAAGATGAAATTAAAAAAAAAAAAAAAAAGTTGTTTTAAAAAAATATTTTTTTCGGGTGTAAAAATAATAATCATTACATTACCGTGCAACATATGCATACATTTTTTTTTAACTTCAACTGAATAATACTTTTTGAAGTATAGGTAAAATTGCGTAAGACAGAATAAGAAAAATTTTTCTTCCAAATAATTTTTATTTAAATCACATTAATTCAATTCATAAAAAGAAGTAAAAAAAAGGGTTTTTAATAATAATATACAAACCAACAATCTTATGCGAAAAAAAATCGAAAAAATTACTTCTAATTGATTCAGATTAAAATACATTAATTCTGTTAATTAAAACGGAAATTTAATTAATTAAATTAATTTTATTAAAACGGAAAAAAATTTAAATATTGTTATCTAATCCAACAGCTTTGCACGAAAGAACTTTCAAATTATCTCTTCAAAGTATATTCCATTTAATTTCCCTTGTGTAAAAAGTAATAATAATAATAATTCAAAGTATATTCATTCCCTCTAATTTAATTTGAATAAAAAAAAATTAATTTATCTTGTACAAAAACACAATTTGCTTATCGGTAAAAAATTAACTCGTATTCCGATATTCCTTTTTTTATCAGTATGTGAGTGCTATATCAACAAAAATCAAGGGGGGGGGGGTATGAGGAGTTCCAACGAAGATAAGGGGTACTACCCCCCATATCGGTAAGCAGGGGGTGAAATTTCTACCCCCTTGCTCGCGCGCTCCTCATAGCTCCTCCGCTCCTCTGGCCCAGAACCGGTATATTTTAACTCCTCGTCTCTGACAAAAAAAAAAAAAAAAAAAAAAAGTCCGCATCAGAAACACTTGAAATATTGTTTTTAAATCAGTTCAAAAATTAATCACGCTCTCATCATTAATCGACTCATCGACCATGTGAATATATTCCTCTGATAAACAGGAGTCAAGACTTTCCGAAATAAAAAGGGGTGTAAACGAAATACATCCAAAAGCAACGCAAAGACAAACAGTACTGGTGGTAAAGCTCTAAAAAGAAAGAAGTTTAGTTTTTTTTTTTATTAGCGTCGCACTAGAAGCAACATGAGGGCTATTGGCGACGGACTTCGTAATTTTGAACCACGGTCAAGTGACGAGGACGATACCTGAGTTCGCACCCATCCCCCCTTTCCTAACTTCCACACCACGCCAACTTGAGGACTTTTAGCCCCGACAGATTTAACATGCATCAGCCCCGGCTACACGGCGGGTGTTTGGTGGCCAAGGATCGAACCCGCGACTGAACGAAAACCGCCGGTCACGAATCCGAAATCGTGACTACTAGGCTACTGCGGCCACCTAAAAAGAAAAAACTACATAGCAAAAACCAATAAAAAAAGCATTCGGAGGAAAACTAAAAATACGAATGTACATCACGCGGAAGTTTAAAGAGCCGAGTTCAGTTTGCTTACATTATGCTTTCCCTCTCCCCCCACAACAGCTGATGAGCAAAATACTAAATTAAGACAGACTAAGATCAAACAGAATGTTAAAACTACAATTCAGGTCAAAATGGACTTAGGGTGCCATCTAGAGATTTCTAGAAAATGTTCCAACTTAAAATGGGAATACGCAACGTTCGACCCTTGAACTCTTTCTCCATAGATGCTATTTGGTTCGTTCAGCCGGTAACGAAGATCGCGAGTTTTGCCCCGTCTTGCTTCGCAGTGCAACTTGAAAAAAAAACAATCATTTTTTTTGCATAGTATTAAAGTTTTTTTAAAAAGAGAATTGAGTTGGATATTCCCAAATTTATTTCGTAAATTTTTAATGAAAATCTATTTTAAAAAAATCTAAATAAACAAAGAAATAAATAAGAAACGAAAGGCAAAAAAAAAAAAATAATCTCTTTACGATTCAAGACGTTCTTTTAATAAGGATTCAGCAATGATTGATTGACAAGTATTATTAACGTCACTTTAGAAGCAACGCGAGGTCTATTGACGTAAGACCTCGTAATTTTGAAACTCGGTCAAGGGACGAGGACGACACCTGAGCTGACATCTCCCTCTCCTAACTTCCACGCTACACCAACAAGAGTACTTTGAGCCTCGACAGATTTAACATGCCTCAGTCCTGTCTACACGGTGAGTCTTTAGTAGCTGAACCCCCGACTAGATGAAAAGCGCAGGCCGCGAGGCCGCACCCATGATCACTAGGCTGCTGCGGCCACTATTCAGCCATAGAGGTCAAAAAGCCTTGCTTTCTGTCTCTCCTTTAGGACATGCAGTCGTATTTTCTTGAATTAACATAATAATCAGTATTAAAACATTCCTTAATATGACAAATTAGGTATTAAAACACAAACTTCATTTCAAAAATTAATCGTCAAGAAAATATATTTAGTATAAAATAAAAAGCAAAGTATAGCATTTACCAAAATTCAAGAATGATTCGAATCAAAAATTTATTGGGTAAATTCACGTTGTTTTCTTGTAGGGCTACGAAGAGCGTACGTATGGTATGTATGCATGTATATCAAAACAAGAAAGTGACCAGGGAAATGAATTTGAAAGCAGATAAAAAAGATTGGTTCGAAGTGACTTGACATTTCATTAAAAAAAAATTTCTTATGAAAAGGAAATTTAATTTTTAAAGGCGTTAGTTTAATATCCGAAGTTTTACACCTGCTTTAAAATTATAGCTTTTTTAACGAAATATCTCAAGTTGTTCTCTAAAATGCTTTTTTACAATAAAATTAAGACTGTTTTTTTAATTATAAGTAAAGAATAAACACTGTTTGATAGATTTTGATTAACAATACTCGATTACCGTTTTCGAGTGATCGTGAATACGAATTTCGAAAGAGATGTTAGGGTTCATGCTGTGAAAACTTCAAGAGAGGAATTATTATGTAACGTAAAAAGAGAAAAATACAAATTAATTACTCATATCTCAGAAGTTTGTAAATAAATAATTAATTTTTTAAACTAAAACATCAACTTCGTTATAAAATATTTATTGACTTGATTTTAATCAAATTCACGAAAAAAAAGAACAAACCAATAAATAACTATAAAAGACCTTTTATTTTAAAAAAAAATTTAATGAAAATTTTTATTCTTGTTGGTAAAAACTCAAAAAATAGCTTAATTTACCTGTTATCAAACACAAAATAATGGAGGGGAGGAAAACATGATCTTAGATTTAAAAAATAAAAAAAATAGAAAAACAATTGAAATGCTCAGGGTTTACTTATTCTTTAGACTGTAAATTAGTTCAAGAACTGAATATTTTTTTGACTAGTTCAATGTTTAATCGTAGATATGTTGCCGTGATAACCTAGTAGTTATATATATATATATATATATATATATATATATATATACAGTGGCACAAATAATTGAGGATACACCTTACTTTTACTTGATAAATCCAACTTTCAATCAAAATAACACCTTAACCAGAAGTGCAAACGAATTTTTATTCTTAGATATAACAAAAGGTTTAATTAACAGTAAAAATAAAGAAAAATCAACGGCAAAATTCTAAAATAAAACTTTTTAGAGGCATTTCAAATAAACATAAGCAGATTTTTACCTCAAAAAATTGAGGATACACAAATGAAATTTTTGTTTAACTACCACTTGATTTCTTTTTGCTTGCTACTAATAATCGAAGTTTGGGAAATTTTATCCTAAACTTTTTCAACTGTTATTTCTGTCTTTTGAAGTTGGTTATGAGAATATAAAGCTGTAATTTTAAATGGAAAATGGCTCCTCGGAAAGAGACTAGTATTGATGTAAGAAAATTTATATTAAGGTTATTAAAGAAGGGAAAATCTTATCGTGAAATAGCTGAAATTGTCGGTAGAAGTCACTCACGTGTCCAGAAAATCATTGGGAAATTTAAACGCGATGGATTAATTCAAAATAAGAGTGGAAGAGGAAGGAAAAGTATTCTGAGTGATGTAGCTAAAAGGAAAATTTTAAAAGATATCAAGATTAATCCTAAACTGAGTGCAGTCAAACTAGTTGCAGAAACTTCTCGAATAATCTGCAGAAGTGTAAGTGCTGAAACTGTGAGAAATGTGATTAAACATGCTGGATATAGCAGTCGAGTAGCTAGAAAGAAACCTTTCATAAGCTTACAAAATCAGAAAAAGCGTTTGGAGTTTGCAAAAACTCATCAGTTGAAGACAGAAAACTTTTGGAAGAAAGTTATATTTAGTGATGAAAGTAAATTCAACATTTTTGGAAGCAATGGTCGTCACACCGTTTGGAGAAAGCCGAACACCGCTTTGGGTCCAAAAAATTTACGTCCTACAGTTAAACATGGTGGTGGCTCCGTCATGGTTTGGGGTTGTATGGCTGCAAATGGGGTAGGAAATTTAGTTTTTATAGATGGTATAATGGATCATAAGCTTTATATAGACATACTCCGCAACAATCTTAAAGAAAGTGCACAAAAATTGGGTTTAGATGGAAATTTTATATTTCAGCCCGACAACGACCCCAAACACACGGCACGTAATGTCAAAATGTGGTGTCTTTTTTATTGTAAACAGCAATTGCACACACCGCCACAGTCCCCTGACATCACTGTCATAGAAAATTTGTGGGCCACACTAGAAACAGCGGTCCAAAAACACCAGATTAGAAACAAAGCCCATTTAAAGCAAGTGTTACAAGAAGAATGGGATAAAATATCTCCAGATACCACTAAAAAATTGATGGCCGTAGTTATTTCCATTGAATTGTAGGCTCAAGTCCCGATTTCACTAAAGATCCATTGTGAAGAAAAACTGTTGCACGTGAAATCTGTCGAGGTCCCAAGTTCTCACATTGGCATGATGTGGAAATTTGAACAGTGATGGGGCAGTTCAGGTGTCGTTCTCGTCGCTTGACCTAGATCCGTTACCAATAGCCCTCGTGTTGCTTCTAAGTGAGACTTTATTAAAAAAATTAATCAATAAATCACACCATCTTTTGTCTCATGAGACATTCATTAGATATTAAATGAGATCCACTCTAAAGTGTTACAGTATCCTCCTTTCTGAAATAAGCAAAAAAATTTCTGAATTGTTCTGTAGCATTCATGATGTTAATATGTACTAAAATCTTTCATTAAGATTTCAAACTTGGGCATCAATCCGAAGTTATTGTACCTTTTCACCTTTTTTTCAGGTTGATCTTCAATTGAACCGACTTTCTTTCCGTGTTATGCGGGAAGATTTTGATCGAATTAGAAAAGAAGCAAAGAACGTTCTTCATCCAGGTTTGTGGAGGGATTCTTCCGTGCTAGTGGAAAGATGAGGGTGACTAAAGGAAACCAATTCGGCCTTTGAAAGATATTTTAATTTTGCCCTGCTATTCTAAAAATGTATGCTGAGGTCCACCACATGAAATGTATTTTATCATTAGTGTTTTTGATGAAATTTTAAACTGACTATTTAATTCTTCCAAAATCAAAATTTCAATTATTTGTGTGTCATTCACTTAGCTTTGCATGCTAGAGATTTATTAAACTGAAAAAGAATTATTTTGATGCACGAGGGGCGTTCAGCAAGTCCTTAGAAATATTTAGAAAACAAATTATTTTAGGCAGATTTTTTTTTCTTTTCAATCCTTTTCCGGGCGCCGCCCCCCTTTTCTCTATATATTTTTGCTAGTTTTCCTCTAGCATTTTAAAATCATTTTTAAAATAAAATTTCGGAAGGTCCTCAACATAGGCATCTTTGAGGGATTACCTCTTCGTTCGATGTGAACAGTTCTCCTCTGAGCCATTATTTAACAAGTTTGGAATTAAAAAAAAAATCACTGGAGGCCAAATCCGGTAAATATGATGGATGTTGTAATAATTCGAACAATGATTCCATAATTTTTGCCACCGAAAGTGCACAGATGTGAACTAGACATTGTTTACTTGGGAAAAGATTTTTCTTCTCAAAAGCGGACATTTTTTTCTTCCATTCTTTTTGTGCACAGCGTCAACATATATGCTACACAAGTAGTATTACTTTCAACTCATCTACAGTTGCATGCATACTTGAGTTCCCCGAATGATTTTTTGGAATTTTAATTAACAAGTTGCAGATAATTCAGAGTCCAATAGATGTAAACAGATTTTGTAGTAACTAATCGATAGTGTAAGGATGTTGTATTATTGTTTATATAACTTTGTACGTATATGAGAGAAAGGAAAAACTTTATGTACATTCACTAGAAAGCATCCGAATTTTTCAGTGACGGCAGTAGAAGTTCAAATTATTTTGGAGGATTAAATGTCCCTAAATTCTTGAAGTTTATTTCCCCACAAGGATGTATACAATGGCAATATAACATGTATATAACATATATAAAGTACCGCAACATTGTAATCAAACAATGATTTATTATGTAACAATGTTACATTAAGTCATTAAGATTACTTCGCATGTAATAAAAAGTAACTTAAGCATTCTTTTATTTTCGGCATCCAGTTTCACCCAGCCAGGTACAATTAATTACCAAACTCACTTCATCTCACAACTTTTGTTTTACAATTGACATTTTAGTACTCTTTAATAAATTTTAAATACGTCGCAGGTCTCTCTAAAACTATCAATAATGGACCAATGTAGCTTGTAATAACTCCTGTCATTTTGAAAGCATTAAAAGAATCTTAGTATTAAATAGAACAAACCAAAATGCATTTAAAAAAAATTATTGCCATTCTGCAAGATGTAATTTTAAAAACATGCTGTAGTATTCATTTTTAACAAATATTAATATGCGATTGACCGTTTGAGTTATCAGAAATTTTTGTAAATGTAGCATTGTGTGACGTTAGGTGATTCGCAATTTTCTTCTCACTAACTTCGGGGACATTATAGAAAATTGAATTGCATAAAATCATTTCCCGATCTAAATAGAACACTTTAGGTAAATTAAATGAAGACATAAGTTAAGTGAAATGAATTAGAAATAGTGTTATATAAATTAATGGAAAATGAAGGGAGATACAAGATAACATCAGGCTGATATATAATTGTGAGTTCTATTAACACATCGCAGATAATCTTTAAGCGTGAAACAAATTTTAGTTAAAATATTATGATAAAAATCGACTGTTTGTGTGATGTGGTTAAATCAGAAGGAATGAATTGGTAAGCTAAGAGTTTATTGGTTGATCCTAGTATAAATTGATGATTTAAGAGAGATTCGATAGAGAGCGACATCTAACCTTCAGTGATAAAGTATTTAATCTTGTACTTAAGTATTTTCAGTTGGAGTCTAGTATTTATAAACTATTTAATTAGTAGAACAGTAAAGGAAGAAGGGCATTACAGAATGGAGACAAAAATAAAATAGCAATGCCACACACATTCTCACAAATTGAGTTTGATATAAATTTTCTTTTTTTTATTTTAAAACCATAAGTGTCTAATTTCACGTCCGCATCACGGATACACAGGTGGTAATAGCATCAGTGAACATTTCTTGTCACACTTTCAGCTGGCAGAGAAAACACTTTGTGATGTGGCTTCAAGCACATTTCCCATACATCAATAAAGAGCCCGGAAATTAATCCACAACACTATTCATGCCAACAAATGATTATCGAAGTAATGGAAACATCTTAATACATATGGTTTGAGTGAAGGAGCTTCATATTAATAGCATATAAATGCAAATAACAAAGTTTAGTTTTGTTTAGTTTTTATTAACGTCGCACTAGAAACAACACGAGGGCTATTGGCGACGGACCTCGTAATTTTGAACCTCGGTCAAGTGATGAGGACGATACCTGAGCTGGCACCCACCTCTCCTAACATCTACACCACGCCAACGGGAAGACTGCAAATAACAGAATAATGTCACACGTAATGTTTGCAACTTTTTACAACGTTTTTCTGAATTTCACTTGGTGTGTGTGTGTGTGTCATCAAATTTTCGATTTTTAATTTAACCAACTTCCCATCAAGCTAGAGCTTTGAAATTTTGGGAATCGTTCGTACTCGCCTAACAATGCAATGTTTAGACGTTTGCGACAAGTTTTAACTAATATTTCAATAATTTTAATAAATCAAAATATTCTTTCCTCTCGGCGCTTTTAGGATTGAGGAAAAAATTTCTTTCCCCCTCTGGGGGCACCGGGCACTCCCCACGCAGCATGCGGTATCGTAAACCTTTTGTACTCACAAAGGGGAGATACTATCTGCCCTTTACTATCTCCCAGATAGTAAGGGTTGTTGACTTTTAGTCAGTAATCATTCGCAAGAAAGAAAGTTTCCAATATTTGGCGCCATATCTTATCACAATAATTTTTTCTGAATTCTGGTTCCCATTCTTTTTTTAATAGAATGACTTACAAACTTTCAAATGCATGTTTTGATTTTATGAGTATTATGAATTTTTTTTAATACTCTTACAAATGTCTCTTTTTAAGTTAATTTTAAAATTAAAAATAACTAACAGTTTTAACTAATATTTCATTAATTTTCTCTAATAAACTTTGCCACCATATAAAAACGTTGGTTTTAAAAACGTTGGTTTTTATATCGAATTATTACATTTAATTACTTGTTGTGAAATAGTGGGAATGGTAGTTTTCTTTGTTTAGTGCAGTATGTTCGACCTTGCAAACTTTCGGACAGGGCAAATTATTGTAGCGCGTCTAGCTGAAACATATTTAATCGCAACTGTTGACATTGCGGATACTTTTTAAGCTACAGAATGACAATATAATGTCTAGACATGGCAAATAAGGGGAAACCCCCTCTGTGAACAACAACTGAAGACCAATAGCGAAAGTATATGTAGGAGACCATCAAAACGGAGACGACTGCCATCAAAGGTGTTACGGAACTCAACCAAAAACTAAATTTTCTTGTAGAAGCGATTACTGTTAGAAGGAAACGTCACAAACGATAAATCTATATCATATTTGCACAATTCTAATGTCATTTCTGATTGATGTAAATGCAAAACATTGAGTAGCAAGTGAGACCATAACCGTAAAGCCTGTCGAAAGATTTTCTATTTACTTTTCTCATAGTTTCCGAAAACAGGACATGTCTACTACTGAAAAAAAATATTCTTTTAAATGTGAGAATCCTCTAACCTAGTGGCCAAGGTCGCGAACTCGAGACAGGCATTGTTTCCGTCAAGTTGTGAATTCGACTGTTTAACATTTCTTTATAATATTAACATTCTTGAATACAATTTTAAGGAATCCTAAGGAACAATAAGAATCGAACAACATTAATATTATCAAAATAATAATCAGAATTTGTGAAAAAATTGTAAGCGTTAAAGATATTTATTCTAACATTTAAGGTATTTTAAATGATAATGTTGAATTTTTAATAAAACATTCATTGAATTCTGTAGATTATAAAGAATTTTAAAAACACTCTTTTTGGATACAAATGATTATTATAATTAAATTTGTAGTACATACAATAGTTTCTTAAGTTCATTACTTTAATAAGTAGAAGTTAATAATGCAGTTATACTTTTTATGAGCATCTCTTTGTCCCATATACAAATTATTAACAAATCTAATAATATTAAATAACTTTGTAAAATATTCTACATTATTAGAACCTAAATTTTGACTCCTTAAAAAGATAAATATAATTCCTAACTATTCTATAAATATATTCCACAATCTTTTAACAATAAATTTACAAAGAGATTAAACAAATGTATTTCTGATGAAATACCCATTCATGAAATAACCTAACTTAGCTCATTAGTTGTTTTTTTTTAAAAAAAATTTATTTAAAATCCTGTTCTTAGGAAATTTATATTTAATCACACACAGATATTTAATTCTGTTAAAAATTATTTATTTACTAACGAATTTTTCATTTAAACAATTATTTTCAATAGAATTGGGAAACTGAAATAGATTCCCATTAAATCTCTTTTTTTTTTAATCATGAAAGGACCTAAACTAATGAAACGCGGGATGTGAGAAACATATTTTTTAGACCTAAAACCAAATAAAGTTTCATAATACTGCATTTATGCGAAGTAGTTCTTCCACACTCAGAAACCATTCAACTTTTAGCCATGCGAAAAACCAGGGAGAAAAAATTTGTTTGGAAAAGTAAACCGAGAACTCTACATGATTCGAAACAAAATTATTTTAGAAATTTTTTTATATATAGTCGCTCTAAAGGTCAAGCTGAACATTTACTGTAAATAGATTTAAGTAGCTCAGCATAAATAAACAGTTTGCTCTTTTTAAAGAGCAAAGAGTTGAAAGAGGAAAGTAAAAACAACTCGGAAAAGAATTCCCTCCATTAAATAATTGTTCAGAAAACAAAAATTTAATTTATTATGAATTCTTTCAATGTTCATAATATATTTTTCCATTTAAGATATAAGATATTTGTACCAATTTGATATTTCCTTTTCCGTAATTTAATTAAACAAATTATTATTATCATTTTTTATTTTCCCTTTCTACGTTTTTCTTACTCCCCCAGACTGGCCGCGGTAGCCTGGCTAGTCACGGTCGCGGACATGCGGTCGACAGTTTTCGTCAAGTCACAGGTCCGAGCCTTGACGCCACTAAAGACATGTCATGTAGCCGGAGGTGATGCCCGTTAAATCTGTCGTGGTTCACAGTCCTCCCATTGGCATAGTGCAGAAGTTAGGAGAGGGAGGTGCCAGCTCGGTGTCGCCTTCGTCACTTGACCGAGATTCAAAATTACGAGGTCAGTCACCAAACTCCCTCGTGTTGCTTCTAGTGTGACGTTAAAAAAAAACCAACCACAAAACAAACCTACTCCCCCAAATTAAAATGTATTAGAAGATTTCCATGAGTAAGAAGATTCAGAATCTTAACATTTGTGTTCAAATATTTTAGGACAAAAATTTATTTATGCATCATTTATTAGTTTTAATTAAAAATTATACCGCCATTTGTGTGGAATTTAATTGTTCATTGGGGCCTAATCATTTGAAATAAGTAATCTAAGATTAACATTGGTTTAATTTTTAAATCTAGAAATTTTTCTCGTGGTGCATGCATGTTAAATGCAAATTTATAAATCCTAAAAATTCGAGTGAAGAATATAAAAAAAAACCGTTCAGTTTCCTAAGCAAAATTATTTTTTGTTATTTTAAAAACATTTTTATAAGTTTGGACGAAAGCATTTCCTAAACGTGAATAGGTTTAGTTATATATTTTTATTTTTTCTCGACATTTATCAGAAATGTTATCTTATATTTGGAGTGACAAACTTTTCGTAAAAGAAATCTTTGAAAATTCAAAGAGAAAATTAGAAAAAAAAAATGAACGTGAAGTTTTAATTCATTTTTTTATCTTACATTTGCTTCTCTAATTAAAATATTAAGCAAAAATAAATATTTCTTTAATTAAAATGCACGACATAAATTTATAACATAGATTCAGTTTTTATTAACGTCGCACTAGAAGCAACACGAGGTCTATTGGCGACGGACCTCGTAATTTTGAGATTCGGTCAAATGACGAGGACGACACCCGAGCTGGCACCCCCCTCTCCTAACATCCACACCACGTCAACGAGAGGACTTTGGGCCCCGAACAGATTTAACGTGCATCAGCCCCGGCTACACGGCGGGTCTTAGGCGGCCAAGGATTGAACCCGCGACTGAACGAAAACCGCCGGCCGCTAGTCCACGACCTTGACCACTAGGCTACCACGGCCTCTTTTATAACATAGAAATTACCCTAATTATAGCTAAAAGAATTAGTAACAGTCGTACCTCTTGTAATGGACACCTCCGAATACGAACGCCTCTATTTATGATACAAGTCAGTTGGTCGCGCTCCTTTGAAAAAAAATAGTATATGTATTTTTACCTCTTATTAAGGGACACTTCAATTTAAGGAACAAAATGTCGATATGATCAATGTTTCATACGGGGAGGTACTACAATAATTTTCTTTCCAAACTGTTGCAAATTCTCGTCTCGAGTATCTGTTATTGTAACATTAATTTTAATATTAAAAATTTTCTTCGAGTGAATACTAATATTTATATACAAATAATAAACAAAATTATCAGAATTTTTTTAAAAAAATTTAACGAAAATGTAACTTATTCAATAATTGTTTGTAATTAAAACACAGCATCTTACAAAGCGTATTTAGAAAGGTAAAAAATTATAGATAGATAGATATAGATAATATTATTCTGTCATTATCCATTCATAGTCACTTCTTAAACTGAGACTGAGGTAATCCAATGACAAAATTACGAGCTTTGTAAAAGGATTAGAGCTCGAGACATGACTCAACCAACCATCTTCTGTGGTACAATGCGGATTAATGTATGCTAAACAACCAACCTTTAAATTATTCTCGACACATAGAGGGGGAATTAGTGGTTCGAGAAACCCAGTTTAGATCTTACCTTTATTATCCAGAAGGCTCGACACTTCGAACGTCTTCTCTAATGACTAATTGCGTTGTTCTCTAGTTCATTTTGTTGATTAAACAAATTAAATCTTATTTACAGCTACTGTAAGCTAAAAATATATAATGAATCGTGTTACTTTTAAATATTTTCAATAAGCTTAGAATGTGTTTGTATCAAACTTTTATAACCTAGTATATACCTTCCATTTTATTAAGATATATTCTGAAAATATTAATGACAAAAAACTATACTCTATCCATAATTATGATTTTGAAGATATTTTTGATTCTGAAGATAAAGATGATATATATCGTGTGTTTGTATGTGTTAGGGCACTTTTAATTATTTTTAAGAAATAAGTATTAATAATCTTATTCCTTTGACAAATTTAATTCTTTAGTCAATTTAGTATTTTAAAAATATTATATTAAATTTAATGATGAAAAAGTTAACAAATCAAAACCAGTAATATCTTAGCTAATTTCTATTCGCATTTTTTACGAATAGAACTATATAGTAAAAAATAGGATTTTTTTTTTTAAGTTTTAGATATATTGATGACCTTATTGTGTTTAATTATTATAACGACTATGACGATAAGCTATATTTAATATTAAAA
Source organism: Nephila pilipes (assembly GCA_019974015.1). Classification (NCBI taxonomy): domain Eukaryota; kingdom Metazoa; phylum Arthropoda; class Arachnida; order Araneae; family Nephilidae; genus Nephila; species Nephila pilipes. Next base: position 886,858 of record BMAW01001293.1, on the reverse strand, counting down.
TATATTATATATATAAACTATATTATAAAATATTTATTTTAATCCTTCTTACCTAAATTTGATTCACACTAATAAAATTAATATGTAAACATATTACTTAGACATTATAGATAGTAAAATTTACGCAATAGTTTTGATAAAAGAGAATCTTTTAGTGTTCCTGATAATAGGGTCCCTTTCTTGAAAAGCTCCACATTCATGTTTCGATATTCAGAAATATAACAATTTATTAAATCCTACGTGATAAAAATTTAATTTTGGAAACATTTTAGAAATAAATGCTAATTATTTATAATTTTAAAATAATTGTATTAAATCTAGTTATCCTATTAATTTTTAAAATACATTTAACATGTCACAGTTATAAAATAGAATATATATTATTAGTAATGTTACAAAAATTCAAGGATTCTGTTGATTGTGAGTACTCTTTATTAGTGGAAGAAAATAAACTTTATATTTTAGACTAAAAACATTTTTAAATGAAAATTACAGCTAATAGATAAAGATATGAGTATTTATTTAAAAATATTTAAGAAGCTTTTTTATATATATGAGTTTCTTACGTAAATTTAAGTAGAAAAGGTTTTAAAAAAATTTTTAGAATTTTTGCAATTTATTATTTAAATAGTTGTAATATAATTTTTCATAATTTAAGTTAGAAAGGAGAGGCTAGAGATGTTGCCATTTCGTAGATGGTAAAATTTTAAATATGAGAATTGTTGATGCTCGATATTAACAGTATTATCAATCAATTCTATTTATAACAAAATTAGAGTTATTTGTTAAAATTTATTTTAGGAAAGTTAAATTAGAATTTTGATCTTACATAGATAATTTTATTTTGATATGTATTTTTCGATTCTAAAGTCCAAATCTTAAGCTAAGTGTCCTTGTTCTTACGATTTATGAGACTTTCTAATTGTGATTATATTGTAATTTGCCGAATGTAAAGGTTGGATCCATAAAACATGTTAAATCCCGCATTTCAAACCAGAAACAGAGCTTAAATTACTTTACCAACATTTTTTACTCTTAAACTTTTTAATAAAATTAATTTTTTTAAAAAATTTCTAGATTAGCTTATTTTTATATATGATTGTTCAGTTCACAATTTAAGCTTTTTTTAATAATGTATCTGTATTTATACAAGTCTTATTAATTATGTTTTACTTTAATTACGATAATTATGTGATTTAATTATTGGATTAGACTGCATTCATGTTTCTGTTGTATTTTTTATACATGATATATACAAAATTGTTGATGCGATGAGCAAACTGTCATGTTATGATTAATTAAATAAAAAGGATTACTTTTCATGCGTTTTCAAAGTATGCTTTAATTCATTATATATATTGAGAGAAACATGGATCATTCTTTGTATGTTTTGAGAAGCCATGACACAATGTTATACTTATTCTAATTAGATAATTATAAAAAAATTAGATTTTTTAAAGTGAAATCAAACATTCATATTTATACACATGATGGTTTTTTTTTTTTTTTTTTTTTTTTTTTTTATTTTTGAGTTTTACAATAAATTTGTTCCACTGAATAACATTTTCAACTGTTGGAAATGCACAATAAAAATATTTCTGCATTCTTTCGTTGATAAAATTAAAGAAAAATAGCATTCATAATGTTAAGAAATGTCTGTTTTGAGGAATAAACATACTGAAAATTTTCTTTCCTTTTAGATCTAACTGCCATAATTAAAGAATATATATTATCTGAAATGTTTTCATTTATGCAATACGGAAAAACTTAGACAAATATACCTATAGAAAAGTATAATATTAAATATATTTTAAATAAAATTATTCATATATTTTGAATAAATTTGCCACAGAATCGTAAACAGAAATATATAATTTATCAGGAAGCGACAAACCTACTAAAATAACCATTCGAAATTATTTTCTATTCTGTATCTGAAAATGAAGGAAAATTAAGCTTAATGTTTCGTTATTAAACTTCCATTTCAGAAGTTTTCAAGCTCAGTGTTCCGAGTTTCTTAATTAAAAAAAGTTTTTGGTTACCTGAAATAATTCAATAACATTCGTTGAATTTCAGGTAAAAAGAAACATATTTTTTCAACCAATTTGTTAAATCTTTAATGACATTGGAATTTTAGAAGTAATACCTAAGTACATATATTATTAAAATATATTTGAGAGTTGCGTCGTTGATCAGTACTTATGTATCACAGCTTCCCAAATTCACATTTTTACATACAGTAAAAAAACAAGAGAAAAATAAACTATAAATCATTTTTCTACTTGGTGCAATATTTTCTGGTCATTTTCTTGTGCGAATTGTGACTTATATCTTCCTCCTCCCTAAAATGAAGGGAAATGTATTAATTTCTCATTATAATATATCAATAAAAATGTATTGTAGATATCTGCTACTTAATAAAAATACGATGCATCAAGATATTGCTTACGAAGCAGCATAATAGGGATTAGTAGTAATACTTAAGTGATTATATTTATCAAGTATTTATATTTTCAAATTAATAATATTAACTATCTACACATATTTCAAGTTTAATTTCATATGTCCTAACAATAAGGTCCCATTTTTAAATAGAAATATTCACTTATATCTTGTTAGAAATATAATTTTTTTATTATGTAGTACACAATAGAAATTCAGCTATGAAAGGATCGGAATTTTAGCTAATTACAAGGAATTTTCGTTTGTTGTATTAATGATAATTATCCTATACATTTTTCAAATATTAATTTAAAAATTGGGAAGTAAATAGCATAATTTATATTTGGCATTTTTCTAAAATTTCTATTCTTTTAAATATTTGTAATATTACTTGCGGTAAAAATAATTTCTTTTGGTATTATACTTTGTTAATTTCAGGATTTAACTACAGCCTATAAATGGCGAAGCGAGTTTGCTGGTTTTGAAATTTATTTATAACTTTGTAAAAAAATATGGGTTTAACAGAATTTAAACTAAATGAAATATTTTTTAAAACAAATAGATTTTTGTACTAGTAAATTTTCAATTTTAATATTAAAATAGGATAAAAATTGATCTTACACCATATTAGTTTAGACACATTGCGATGTGTTTTTGAAACGTTTATTACTATGAGCATCAATGCCTATTGTTATTTGATTAGAATTTATTTGAAATTTATATTTGTAAGTTTATTTAAATTATTATCATTTAGATTACTTTATTTTGTATATTTTATATATTTTTAATTCCAAAAGTATTTTTTCAGTTATAGCTTTTACTAAATATTGTAATAAAGTTATCATGAGAGGGATGTGTTGGATCCCTAAAACATTATTTAACCACGTGTTTCAGTCCAAAGCATGAAGTGGGAATTTTAATTACTTTAAATCCATTCTTAGTTTCTTTAATCTCATAATATTTTGAAACGATGTTCTCAAACTCTCTCTCTCTCTCTCTCTCTATATATATATATATATATATATATAATACCAGACGTAAAATTGTGGTATTTCTTCAATTGGAAATATTCGAGTAAATGCATTTTTTTGAATTTGAAATTATCAATGAAAGTACCGTTAAAGAAATTAATGAGGTTATTTTTCCTGTTTCAAAACTCTCCCAAAAATTGTTGTATTTCTTCGTTTTGTAATGTTCCTTCAATATTTAGGGTATTGAGTCTCTTTCAGGAAACTAAATTATTTTATTCGGATCAACGAATATTTACGTTTCAAAATCTAAATTACTTTGTCTTTGGAAAAGGTCTCTACAAATATCCGAACCAAAAAGATTTATATTACAAAAAAAAAAAAAAAAAAAAAACATGAGCTACTGGCTAATTAGGTCCGAGTCAGTAGAATAACTTGTAAGCGAATACGACTCACTGTCCAAGCACAGTGCTGCCTTCTCACTAACTTTGGAACTAATCTTGTTAATCTATCACTTTAGGCACAATTCTAAACTTCTTCGTTATAAATTTCTTATCATTCTCTCTAATATTACTACTCTACTATTAAATTCACTGCAGTATATAAATACATCTCATCATTCCTATTCAATGCAATTCAATGCATCAATTTAAATTACGTAAGTTATGGATCATATACCACAAAAGTCTCTTAATTCAATAAATTTCACATGAAAGTTTCAAAGTGTTAATTGAAAGGGAAATATGAAATAGAACCTGTTATACATATTTTAAAGAAAATATATGTTTACACAACTGCTTACGTAAAGCTCTTACCAAACGTCAAATAATTTAAAGAAAACAAAAGCCATAGATTTATCAACTTCTCACATCTTTTTTACAAGGAAAATTTGATAAGAAAAAAATCTATTTTCACTTCATTCGATATGCTGCCGTCAAATCAACAACAACAAAAAAAAGACAGACGAGATATTTAATGAATAATATTTTTCCATCACAAGTTTTTAAGTTCAGAGAAATTTCACATGGAGTGAAATTGGGGGGAAACCTTTAAAGTCTATAAAAAATATAAAAAATCCTAACTCTGATATATCTTGAATGTATGTTTTCCCCACTTCGAGTAACAAAAAATTTCGAGACGGTTCCCAAATATTGATCTATAAAATAACGCGAGAGTCTCTTCAAGTATCTTACAGACTGATGCCAGAGAGAAAAATCGTCTTAAAAACTCTTGTTATTTATTTTCCAAGATGAAATTGTTTACTTGGATGTTCGGAAAATCCGACGAGAATGGTAAGATGAGAGCTTTTATCGCAATATGCTGGCGTTCTTAAAATTTTTCATTTAGCTTGGGTTGAGATTTCTCATTAAAATTCATCACTTAGGAGCTTGTATCTCGAGAGAATTCCATCAGAATTGGACACTGCAGAAAAAGAAGGAAAAAAAATTTTTTTGGAAAAAAAAACTTTCCTGAAAATAAATTCGTTTTTTGGAAAAAAAAAAAAAAAAGTCAAATATGTACAAGTTATGATTTTTTTTAAACGATAAATACTATCGTTAAAAAATTTATCCCTTAAAATACTTGAAGTTGGCGTGTTAAAATGTATGACATGAAGTATGAAAACTTGTTTTTCAAGTATATAATGAATATTCATGACATGTATTTCACTAATTTTTTTTTAATTATTTAAAATTAAAATTCAACAATTCTTATTAAAATTCAACATTTAGAACTTGTATCTCGAGAGCATTTAATTAGACTTGGAAGATTTTCAGAAAAAAAAAATTTTTTTTAGAGTTTCTGAGGGGGGGGGGGGGGTCATCTTTCTCGCAAGATAAGGAGTAAAATGCGCATAAGCAGTGAAATTATTTTTCAACAAACTAGTTGATAAGTATTATCGTTCAAAACAGTTTCCCATTTCGAATACTTCAAGTCGTTTGGTCAAATATATGTCAGGAAATATCAGAATTTATTTCTTTTTTAAGTATTTTATAAATATGTATGACATTAATTCGAATTTTATAAAAATATTTAAATTATTTTATGTAATTAATGGCGTAAATAAGTAATGTTCAACTCCTTACATTTTGAAAGATTGTGTTATTTAATACTTGGCTCAATAATTTGCAGCATTTCTAAAAAACACTTCTTAACTTCAATATTTCTATTAAAATTAACAAAAATTATTTTTATTATTTGTTTTACATGTGCTAGACCTTATTTTAAGTTGTGAATAAAAAAAAATTATGAGCATTTTTTTTTATATTCTGATAAATCGTTGACTCGTACATTTGTTTAATAAAACTATTTTATCTTCTGTAAATAATTGAAAATTCTAAAAACTATAGTTCTATTCTTTTTAACAATTTCTAAATAATTACAATTAATTACTAACGCTGTGAATTACAATTAATACAAATAATAATTTTTTTTTACATTTCTTTATGTATAATATTGTAACAGTTCCCTTGACTGTAACTTTAACGGGACTATTGACGCCAACTGTGGTGACGTTGAGAAAGAGAGACTTTTCCCCTTTCTCTAGTTGTTGTGTGTGTTGTGAGCGAAAATGTCTTATATGTATCTCTTATAAGTATTACTGTGATATAACCGTGTGCTGAGAACCCCCCAAAAAAATGCTTTTAATCAACCAAAAGGAGAAGATCTTCATTGAAATGCCCAAAAAGCATCTCACTCACGCTTGCGAAGCCACAATGTGATTATTATTTTTTATTTGATTTTTATAATGTATTTTGACTTAAAATGAATCGTATTATTTTATTTATTTATATTAAGTCTAAAAAAGATAATTTTTATCTAATTAGCTGTATGATTCATTATCATTATCTGAATCCAGCTCGGAAGCGAACTTATTTCTTTAGAAATCTGCTTTTAAATTAATAAGTCGTGATGAAACATTTTATAAAATCCTTAAGTATTTATGAACCGTAATTCTGTTTGCCACAAATAAATACGAAATGATGAAACATTTTTCAACATTGGGGTATCGGTTTTAAGAAATGCCCATCAAAGGAGATTTGTGTGATTCGAATGTATCAAAAAATCCATATGAACGTAACTCAAAAACCATAAATATTCTTTCATAACAAACATCAGATACCATAAGATGAAATAATTTCCTTTGCAGCTTTTTGAAGTATTCAATTCTTTCTAGAAAAGTTTTTAAGTATTATATTAAGGTTTCATTTCTGTTTAAAATGACAAATGCTCTCAAAGGTGAGTGTGAATATTTATGTACCATTTAAACAACCAGAATATTCATAACAATCTCTGAAATATTTTCTTGACAAATTTAACAAAAATAAAAAATTTCAGTAAATTGATCTGATTTTTTTTTCCAAATTTAAAATCATGTATTTCGAGTGATTTTATGAATTTAAAACTTTTTAAAAATTTATTTAAGCTTAACTTGAAACACCATCTAATTTATCCGACTTTTTTTTACAACATTTTTATGTGTTTCATTTGGTGTGTATGTGTCAGTGTTAAAAATTTTCGATCGTTAATTTAACCAACTTCCCATCAAGCTAGAGCTCTGAATCGTTGGAAATCGTTCTTACTCGCCTAACAATGCAATTTTTAGACATTTGTGACAAATTTTAATTAATATTTCAATAATTATTTTAAAAAACTTTGCCACCATATAAAAACGTTGGTTTTTATCTCGATTTATTATAATTGGAAAAAGAAGAGGTTTTAAAATAGGAAAAAAAATCTGATCCCGTTAAGACGAGAAAATCCTGGTCCATAATTACTAAACCGCATGTGTATAGCGAGTTACATTATTAATATAAACTGAGTGATAAGTTCCTTTTTCGATATGAATTTTAGGCCCAACAAACATTTGTTTTGAGTTACAGAGTAACTGGTGTATTCTAGAAAATAAATATATGAGCATGTATGCTATTTTTACATACTATATAAGTTATAAATCATACAAATGCACACTATTACGAAAAAATATTCAACAAAAGAAAATTTAAAATATTTAAAGTATATTTGATTTATTGATTTATCAACCAATCTTTAATGGATGCTTGTTTTTTACTGGCATTTTGAAACAGGAATTTCAAACAGGCAATTGTCGTCTATATAGATCGGTGTTTTCTGCTGCCCTAACCTTTTTTTCCTGGCAGTTTCGGCATTATTATCAAAATTATCAACTAATTGACGAAATTTATTCTCATTTTTTTAACCATCCACGTATTAATTCAGGTAGATTAAGTTAAATGACAATTTCTGCTTATCTTAGTTTTTTTAAAATTTTCTAAATATATATATATATATATATATATATATATATATATATATATATATATAAAGAATCATATTAATGAATATGAAAATATTCATATTTGTAATAAAGCTTATTTCGTTTAAAAAAAATAAAATACATTTCATTAGAAAATAAAAAGAAATTATATATGATATAATTCACTAATTGAAATACTTGATTTTTGATGAATTTCCTTTAAATTTGATCAAAATCTATTACAAAACATGTTAGTCTTTTCAAAATTTATCTAAAATTCATAAGAATCAATAGAATTCCTTGAAAACTTTCTTATGTGTAGTCGTTACTCGCCATTCCTCATTTGTAATCATACGCTATTACGTTCAATGACGTATTTCGAAATAATTTTTCTAAAACATTCGAATTTCATTAAAAAATTTTAAAAGCCCAATTTTCACTATGACCGTAATATCTATCCAATAAAGAAAATTGGATTGAGTCTAAATTTTTCCACATTTTAGTATGTATATATGCTATCACTAATGTGCGCATAGCTTACTTTGGCTCTTGGGCCATAAAACAATCCTTCACTCACTACTACCATTAAAATTGAGAAATCGGGTAATGTGTGTATTACTAGGTCGGTCCGTTATAGTAAGAAAAATCCTCTCAGGGACTTGCCTTTTTTAGGCAAGTACAAGCATCGCGATCTCAAGATAACCCAGTGATATTTTTCTTTCCTATGGATTTTACTGTTTTTGGTAAACGACGTAACCCAGGGATATATTGCGATTCTCCTCTATTTTCGACCTCCTCTATTTAACTTTCAACTAATTTTTATATTTTTTCCATTTTTTCAAACGTTTGAACCTCAGTTATATCTTGTTTGGCGAACCATAGCAGCATATCTGCTCTTTCGCCTTTAACTTCATCCTAACTCACTCAAAAAGTAAGAAAAATTATTTCATTTCTCACATTACCTAGACCATTTACACATTACCTACAAGACACTCGTTTAAGTGAAAGAAAGATCTTTGCCTGAACAACAGCAATGATTTTATTCGTTTAAATTAATTCTCAAAACAAACAACTTGTTAAAACTGGATACTACTAATTGATAAACACGCTATAACTTTTATCCCACGAAGTAATTTCAAATAATAAACAGCAAATTCCAAATAAAATACTGTGACTCCTGTCGAAACATGATGACATTTATTTGATATCTAATGAATCAAGTTGATAGAATAAATCAACAAAGTAGAAATGCAGAGCACGAATTAAATGATTTAAAGTACTATTACAATAAAGAAAAAAAATTGCTAAAAACGTGATAATGTTTATTTACTTGTTTGATGCAATGTAAAGATTGGTGACTGAATAACATAGGAATTTATAATTGCGACAAGCACACCTATTTGTAGCACATTTAAATTTGCAGTCAATTTTTTTCTTTAAACCCTGTCTAGTACCAAAGAATTGCTTCGTTGCTGCATAACTTCTGCAGCGAACCCAAAGTATGAGATAGTGATAACAGCCAGCGATAGCTAATCACTGGCGCCAAGAATTCTAGTAAACGAAGTGGAGAAAAGGTAAAAATTATTAGAAAAATAAACTTCTGCACTTTAAGGATTTGGAATTCGCCATTCTGCAGGCATTATTTTCGCTAAGATGCGCGTTCGAATCCTAATACCCCAAAAGACTCGCCGTGTAGCGGAGCTGATATTGAGTCTAGTCTAGGTCCCCAATCCTCCTAACGGCGTAATGTGGATGCTCGAAGAGGGAGGTGCCAGCTCATGTGTCACCGACGTCACTTGACCAAGGTTCAAAAATACCAGACCCATCGCCAATAATTCCTATGTTGCTTCTCAATGCGAAGTTAATAAACCATCGCAATCTCATTTACACAACTATAGACACATCCACAATTAAAGAAATTTTTTTAAAACTAACACGGAATCACAGAAATTCATCCAAGTGATAATTGTGAACTCTTTATAAATTTAATTAATATATTCCAAGGTTGTAGAACGACATAAAAATATTAAAAACAGATGAAATTTAAAACATTTTCAGTCCTTAAAACGTGATTATCTATTTCAAAAAAAATATGAAAATGTTACAATGAACGTGATGCCTGTTCTTCAAAATAAACTAATTTGAATCTTTCTTCATTTTTCTGTACGTATACGAATAACGTATTGATGCATTTCTATCTTCGACGTATAAAAGTAATTTTTTTTTAAATATATCTACATTCATCCACAATAGTGAACAATTTTTAAAAACTAGCACGGAACTACAGAAATGCATCCAAGTGATTATTGTCAGATATATAAAATTTCCTCCTTCCAAACCGACACAATATATTTCAAGATTGTAGGAAACAAAGCAGCTAAATTTAAAACATTTCTAGACTTTAATACGTGAGAAAAAGATTGCCTCTTTCAAAAAGTTTACGACTCTTTCGAAGAATGTGAAGTTAGCACTTCAACGCCTTTTCAGAATTCTCCAAACAGCGGCAGCTCCGAAAATAGTAGTAAAGTTGGTTAGAATTTCATGACAATCTTACAAGGATATTATTCGATATTGTATGTTTCCACGACTATCAGCGAACACTCTTAAATGCAAAATATGTACGTGGGTCTTGAGATTTTTTTTATAGGAACAGAAACATGAATTGAGCTAACCTCCGTACTTTTGTAATAGAGACAGTTATAATAGAAATGAAAATAAATTCTTTTTTTCACATTTGGTCTTATGAGTTGCAGTATTTTATAACACTTCAAAGAATTCTCAATAATGCTTTAAACCAAATTTCTCTACATTTATTTTAAATTCCTCTCATGACGTATATGAAAAATTTATATCTTAATAAACAGTTAACCTGGTTCATCTATGTTGTATGCATTATAGATGCATCTCTAGCTACTGAGCTCTTTGAATTCGCCATTTCCCCATACCGTTATTATCTCCGAGCTCTCAATCCGTTACTTTCCAATTCACAATACTTCTAATATAAAAAGGCTAATTTACATAAGTCACAGTTCTTTCACGAGAGATATTCTCAGTTCACATAACGTAATAAAATTGTCCAAAAGGTTAGTTAAAAGAAAGAAAAAACACGCGAGAACCCGTTGCTATACTAAAAGAGGTAAATGAATACAACATGAATATGAACTACAAAATTCATATTATATTGAATGTTACAGGAAATAATGATGAATCCTTTACCATGTTTGATTCAATGTCCATAATCTCTTCAGAAATACGTACCTCTTCATGTTCTGCGGCATTTCTCACTCGTTTTAGCATTGAGCATCTTCTTCCCCAGCTTTCCCGCCCTCGATTCAACTGCCTGCAGAAGCTGAAGGTTGAGACTGAGGTCCACCTGAGACTGGGCCGAGGTGTAAGACTCCCGCCTCATGTTGCAACTGAGCACCATATGACCGTTCTGCTCAAATTGAAAGCAATCTTGTCCTAAAGAAAGATCAAAATTTCTCAGTAAAAGGGATTAGATTTAAGAAATGAATTTGGGAATTGAAAGCAAAAAAACATTCATCATAAAGATAAAGTTGTTCAAAAAATAACATTCTTATTTTTAAGAGTATTTTGCAAGAAAATGGAAACTATCGTAAAATTCTAGTCTAAAATAACATTCGGATATTCAAAAATAAAGTTCATCCATCGTATAAAAAATTATATCGATTGATCGAATAAAAACTTTTCCTTTGTCATTTTCAGTGTAATCATGAAACTAAAAATGATTCAGATTCCCCCCCCCCCTAAATTATTCCCAAACCACCTCGTAGGGTTGCTCTTCATTTCACAGGTCAGTGGAAACAACAAGAAAATGCCCGGTCACACACCATTCAGCTACTAGTTTCCGTGGTTCCCTGGACGGCGCGACTGCCAAATCTCTCTTCAGTAGAGCATATTCCTGGGCAAGTAACAAGCCGAAACAACTCATTTTACAACTTTTTGACAGGAGATTAAAGGCCACTAGACCTAAGCGCTCCAACAACCATCCAACCTATACAGCATTCGGCGGAAAGTGGTTTTCCGACCCCGAGGAGGGGGAGAGGATTGATGACGCAGCGTTGTTTGGAACCCTGGTCCAGTGGGTCCAAAGAATGAACTCCTACAACCAGGCTGAAAAGACATCAAATCTAGCTAGTTAAGTAAGGCGTTTTTCAACTTCTAACGTAGTTGTGGAAGAGAGTCACCGCATGCTCCCCCTACAGTAACATTGTGATGATACGAAGAGATACATTGGTTTGTACAGAAGGTTATTTTTTGATTTTTTCAGTCATTACTGCAATTGATATACATCCCCTCCCAGTTGAATTGAGTTTTGCTTGGGACAGTTATTTGAGTTATCATCTGTCTCGTGTTGAGTGGCGGATCTCATCGACACGTGCGCTAGAGCCGGTATGTCACTAGTCGTGATTTTAAGTGCGTTTGTCTTAGTTAGACATATAGAGGCAAGTGTTTTTACGTGGGGGGCATACGCAATCAGTAGGTATAGGCTGTGATGTCATCTAGTGTTCAAGTCCTGAGTCACCACTTCGGCGGCTGGTGGTTTTTCGACCCGGAGGAAGGGGAGAGAGTTGATGACCTTGATGCGGCAGCGTTGTTTCGAACCCTGGTCCAGTGGGTCCGAAGATTGCGATTCTACCAACCAGGCTGGAAAGACATCTTATCTGACTGGTTAAGTAAAGCGTTTTTTTAACTTCTAACGTTGTAGTAGAAGAGAGTCACCTCAAGCTGAGATCTGATGATCTCCGATCGCCCCTGAATCAAGACGATGTAACTAGCAAATTGAAACGTTCACAGCGAGCAATCCAGCAAAAAGGATGTCCGCTAAAACTATGAATCGATGCAAGATAACAGCTTGCATCAAGTCCAAAGTTGGGCCAACTTTTTCTTTTTTTTTTTTTTTTTTTTACTTTTGTAACTGTATTCCCTGAATAAAACATTAAACTTCTGTAATACTGTCAGAGTTTTGTTTTCAATGCATGTATATCACATCTACCGATTTTCGTTCAATTCGGATAACTCCTTCCTCCTGCTTCACTGAGTTTGCTGGTTTGAGTAATACGTTCTAAATTCTCAGACATTCCACCTTTACAGAACAAAGCCACTGTTGTCAGTCATTCTATTAATCAAACGTATTCCCGAGTAATGACCTAGTGAACAGCTTTGCTTTCGGTTAATATGTTCAAATTTGGAAGGAGATGCAAATCACATTGTTTAGCGTGTGTCCTGGAAGCATTATTCGGAATACGAATTTCCCTACTTTGCTATTTAGGAAATGCGTTTTGCATTAATTACAATAACTTAAACAATGCCTTCTGACTGTAAAATATAGAATTAATTTCTCTACTGGTACACTGTAGAATTCGATATAGTTATTGAATCGACAACATTTAACTAGATACTTAATATCATTAATATTAACGCTGTCTACATTTTAATTTGCAGAATGATTATAATGAAATAATACATCAATGATGCAAAAAAAAATAGTAATTAAACGGCAGAAAAGGAGCTGTGTTACATTTACTTTTTTTGTACAGAGCTGTGTTTCTTTAACAAAAGCAACAAAATGCTATATTTGGTGCTTAATTCTAGGGTAGTTTCTATATTTAAACATGATCGTCAGTATCATTCAAAACATTGTCATTGTTGTTAAAATACTTATGGCATGATATAGACTTTTTAGGCAAGAAGTGCGCAGATATTTTCTCACTATTTTGGCAGTCGTAAAACAGTTTTAATTTTTCCAATATTATATATTAGATTGCTAACGTTGTACACAAAATTACTATACCTAATAATATTCAAGAAACTGTGAAATATATTATTCATTATTATTATCAGCATTAATCACAATTTTTTTGTTCAAACAAAAATTTAAACATTTTCCGTGAAATAAATTTATAAAAAAGTCTAGAAAAAAACCCTTATATCTTATTAATTGTCCTGAATATAAAACTCTCAAAACAAGTTCTAATAACTTTCATGTGTTAAATACACGTATCACTTAACACAAAGTCGTATAACATCGATTTTTTCATGGAATACATCTGTTAATTTTTTCATTTTCTCAATAGAATATGATACATATGTATTAACTTTTTTTTTCTTAAAAGTAAAATCAGAACCCTAATTAGTATTTATTAATGTGGCATAGTTTTTAATCTACTCAAAACCAAATTTTGAAAAAGAGATAATTAGTTATTACATTTTTTAAAAATTTCTATATTTATTTTATTTTGATTTGCCATTTAATGTTTTAAGATCACCAGTATTCTGTTTTTCTCACTTCCATTTACTTCGGATTAACAATAACACAAACGCACAATTTTGTTTCAGTGATGTTCAGTTGTATAAAATAAAACCATAAATAAATAAATGTATCTATGAGAGAATATCCTAGACAATTTTCATTTACTTTTGTGAAACTATTTTAAAAAAATAATAATTTATCTACCATACATTGCTTATGTAATTTTCAAAAGTTATTTTTATATTGTTATTAAAAAGATTATTATCCTTCATATTTAAACCTCTATGAGCTCTTTTTAACCTCCTCGGGATTTTTTTTTTTTTTTAGTTGTAAAATGTTTTGTTTAGCATTCATCTTTAATATAAATTGCTAACTTCAATACAGAAATTTATAATATCGTTCAATTCTAAGCATAAGATTAAGATTTAGAGCCGTTTTGAAAAGAAATTTTTTCATTCTGAAACAATGAGAAAAAATTAGAAAAATATTCTCTAAGTAAACAACTCCTAGATTTGAGACATAAGTTGCGAATTAATATTTACATACGTTTTTTCCCCACATATGCATAGTAAATTATTGGAAGCGCATTATCAAGTAACCTCCCTAAGACTAAACAAAAAAAGTCTAGAATAAAAGCACTTAAAATCATGGATATTCAAATCACAATGCTCATTTTGTCAAAAAAAACCGTGAAAGCCAAAAAAAAAAAAAAAACACAAAAATCAATTGAAAAATTCTGTACAAAGTTTTGCAAAGAACAGATTTAACCACACAATGTGCGCTTTTATTTTTATATTTATTATTAAATAACTCAATCAAATATAAGAATTAAAGTAACGATGAAATATCGAGAAATGGACAATAGTTTTCCGATATTAAAATTGAAGGAAAAGATAAATTATTATATTGAATACATTTAAGCTAAATGTAATTATATAAAATAAAGCAAACAATAAATTATAAAATTGAATATTATATCAGCTACGTGTAATTAAAATTAAAGCAAATGATAAATTATTAAACTGAATATATTTAAGCCAAATATAATTAAAATTGAATCAAACGATAAAAAAATTGAAAAGTGATCAGGTACGCCAAAAGTGATCCACCTAAGAAAATAGCCCCTTAGATGACGAAAAATAATTATCAAAATCATTTGACCCCAAAATATTCCAAGAAAGAAGCAAGACATGATATATATTGAAATTCTTGAGGGGAAAAGAAAAAAAAAGGCTGCCTCACAGCTGTTTTACAATTCTGAATAATGTTAGTAATTTCAGTCATATCTTGATTCCAACTTACATGTGATTTAGGGTAACATAAATCGATAAGTATATAAAACACTTAATTTTTATATTTGTTTCACTTCAATCCAATAAAAAAAAATGGGGGGAAATTTATTACGATATATTTTTGAAAATTGAGTTCATTAGTGGTGAAAGTAGGTAACAGACATGTGTTACATATATTTTGTTTCAATCCAATAAAAATTTCAGAGAAATTTATTATGACGTATTTTTGAAAATTAAATTCGTTACTGGTGAAAGCAGACATCAAATATATACGCAAAAACAAGATAAATTTTTGAAAAGAGGTCAGGCTCAACATTTTTGGGTTAACTAAAACAATAGCCCCTTGGGTGTCTAAAAAGAAAGATAAATGTACGAAGAAACTGAAAAGTTATTCAGTGAAAAACATCCATCCAATGACGGAGGGAAAAAGTCATGTTTAAAAAGTGTAAAGAACGAGGCAGATATCTAAATAATTGTTTCTAAGTTATACATTTATTTTTATTTTGTTGTGATCATGTAATAATTTAAAATATTTGTAAATCTGATATGTTTGCATATTTGATTAGAAAGGAGATGAGAAGTTTTTATTCTCTTTACTCATATATTTTCCTTTATTTTTTCTAACTCCAACCGTACTTTTATGAAAGGTTATGTTTCAAAATTGGATCTAAGGATGTTAAAAAATTGACAAGAAAACTGTTGCATAGTTGCCATAGTTGCACACAAAAATGCAAAAACTGCTTCCAGTGTAGAGTACTTGAAGGTAATTAAGAGTTTAACAATTTATTCAGATGAAAACTTAATAGAGAGGTAACACACGATATAGTTCTGTCCAATTTTTTTTTCACTTACTATTTAAAGTGTATTATCAAGTAGCTTCTCTAAGACTAAACAAAAAAAAAAATCTAGAATAAATGCATTTAAAACCAATGATATACGAATCATAACGCTCAGTTTGTCAAAACAATTTTGAAAGATAAATATACCAATAATTATAATAGGTGGATCCAACTATTGGATCCACCAATCGAAATTGAGTTCCGACCCTTTCACTCACTTTCACCCTTGCAGCCAATGGAATGGAAGCTAACTTAGAAACTTCAAATTTCAATCTGTTTTTTTTTTTTATTGTTATTATCATTTATCTACCAATATTTTTAAATTCTTTCCTATATTCTAAAACTTTTTTAATTTAAAGTGCAAAGCATTATTAATTTTTAACTTTCTAACCATAATTTTATCATGGGCAAGGTACAGACCGAAGCGCAAATACATCAACATATAATTATGTTTAAATATGCCTTTTTTAAAGAAGGCTGATTTGTTGATGTCAATTTTTGTGTCGCTGTAGCACTTACAGTTTTAAAAAAAAAAAATCCCATTTAATCTCTTTCCCTGTTTAATCTTATCAATGTTTTTTTTTTTTTTTTTTTTGTAATTAGAGAAGCTTATTGCTTCATAAATGTTCCCTGACTCAATAAAGCTTATTAGATTTTGAGTTTATTTGTTACTAACAAATTCGCAAGGTTATATACTTTCTCTTATATATATATATATATATATATATATATATATATATATATATATAATGGCATAGTTAATTTTCACTCATCACTGTGGTCGGTGAATTAGATTTCATTCCAGGATATACGAACATAATGAGAAACAGTTTCAATTATTTTATATCAAGAGTGTTAAACAACAGATTTTTTTCAATTCAATAACTGTCATAAACGTTATGAATCAAGAACTCATTTTAACGTTATGAATCAAGAACGCTAATTTTTGAATTGATCAGCAATAATTCATAAAAATAAAACTGGCGACCATATCGGACACTTTGGTAACAAAATGAAGGTTCTCGAAAATGTTCGAAATTTTCCGATTAGGAGAGAAGTTATGAATTCTTTGGGGGGGGGGGGTATTTTTTTCCTTATGACGTTAAATCCGACTGCGATAACAACAAATATGCGGAGATCATAAGATGAGATAATCTGCCTTTGGAGTCTGCCTTTGAAATGCCAAATATTACTTTGAAGGTTAGTTCACAGTTCCAGCTAGTAAGCTGATATCTTTGAGTGTGATTAAAATGCGCTGTTACACTTATTGCTAGTTATTTACTATCTGTTTCTGTTTCTAATTTGTACAAGTGCTATTTTTGTTCCTGATTAATCGCTAATCAGTACAGGTTATGTTAAATGTGCTTCGTATTTTTCTGAATATTTATGAATCTCAATCATCCTTGTCGGTCTGTTTCCATTATACACCCACAGGACGATTTTTGTGACAAAATCGAATATATTTTTACACACAAAAATTTTCAGTGAATTAACAATGAGAAAGAAAATCGTTTCAGAATTAACAGTCCTTAATAAAAATTAGAATTTACTTCTACAGAGAGCAAGCATTCTTTTTGCATAAGAAACATTTCAACATGTTACATATATAATTATTATTCCTAAATATATTTATTTAAACTTCAGCCATTTGTAAATGAATATATTAGATTAAATTAACGACGTGTATCCATTACGCACTAAATTATTTTGAAGTCCGTTTGATTCGACCGATCTCATCCAACAAAGGTTTGGATTAGTGGTTACAAATTTACCGACTCTTTTTTATAAACCAGTAATTTGGTAAAATTTTGAAACAAATCCGTATACCGGTAAATTACCAGAAATTCTTTAAACTGTGGATGTAAAATAAAAAAAATTGTAATAATGGGACACTTTACTTAACTTTTATATACTGTGAAAAAATATATTAAAATAAATTACAGTCTGAGCAAAAAATATAAATAGAGTTCGAAAATTTTATAGCGAAATAGAAGTATTATTTATGTATGAATAATTTTTGGTAACGAATACATTAAAGTATGTACTTAAACATATGATCTATTTATCAATATATATTTTTAAAAATAAGCAAGCATAAAAACACATAACTGACAACATTTTGGTCTTCAAACTGTGATCTATTTTTTATAAAAAAAAAAAAAAAAAAAAAATCCTAACGTAGGAAAAGCTCTTTCTTATTCACACTTACCAGTATACTAATTATTACAGAATCGTACACTTTTTACACATATTTTCTTATTCAAAATACTCTACTAATTTTCACAATTTTATTAATATTTTGTGTGTGCTTTCCAGAGAAAAATTACTGCGTTGCGATTCTCTCCTTTTGATATGATCAATAAATGTTCTGTTTCATGGATAACTTAATTGTGGATGTCAAAGGAGTTGTTACACCGAATTTACTGAATTTTTGTTGTAACAACATTTATGTTTCGTTTCAAGCTGGTTGAATGTAGCTTTAATATTCTTTTTATTGATTCATTGCAAGGCTATATGCGTTCAATAAATTCCGTGATTTTATTTTTGAATGAAGCCTTACCCACATCATTACATATTCCACAATGCTCCATCTTTCCGAGGATTAAAAACTGTATCGAAAAGTTGTAATACATCTGAATAAACAGTTCTTAGCTTTATATATATATATATATATATGCATGTGTGTGTGCGCGCGAGCTATGGAACCTAGGATCACATTCCACTCTGAGCAGCAGAAAAAAGTGACTTCAAAACACGTGCATCAAGCACGAGTCGTCATTTCTCTCATGCCCGAGAAATAGCACAACCTCCAAAACATCACCGTCAAATATTGAGCGCATGCAAATTTCCACTCAAAAGAAGCAGCATTGGTAGTTGCAACATGTTGACTAATCAAGGTTCCGTACGAAGTCAATTATAGCGAGCAATGTTTTTCAAAAGCGAACTTTTTAACATTGGATTAATACTGCGATAATATCGTCCGGTTTAATTTAGTTTTTATTAACGTCGCACTAGAAGCAACACGAGGGCTATTGGCGACGGACCTCGTAATTTTGAACCACGGTCAAGTGACGAGGACGACACCTGAGCTGCCCCCCCCCGTCCTAACATCCACGCCACGCAAACGGGAGGACTTTGGGCCCCGAACTGATTTAACGTGTATCAGCCCCGGATACACGGCGGGTCTTTGGCGGCCAAGGATCGAACCCGCAACTGAACGAAAACCGCCGGCCGCGAGTCCACGACCTTGACCACTAAGCTACCGCATCCCAATACATCGTCCGGAAGAACTTAGTAGAAATTACGATAGATTACCCATATGAGGAATTGGCAGGTATGTATCTAATATAGAGTCAAACAAATGGAAATGTACATAAAGTTCGAAGGTTGTACCATGAGCGATTTCCAAGGTACGGCCTTCCGAGTCGCCTTCGCCATTGTTAATAGAAGACTGCTGGAAACCGGCCATTCGCTCTATCAAAAAACGGTATGAGACAGCCGTAAGATGCACAGATGCCGGAATAAAAAGAGTAAATATTGAACAGATTTTGAACGGCTTTTGCCACAGGTACTCCAGTAGTGGCAGCGCACATTGTTTATATCACTCTACACCGAGGAGTGTTCTACGAGAAGAAGGTATGCAGTCCTTCCACGTGCAAAGGGTTCAATGTTTAAGCACTATCCAAGCCGTCTAGACTTTGAGAGGTGAATGTACCAAATGAAAACAAACAATCCATAGTTTCCTGTCTAAGTTTACAGGAAAAGCCATTTTCTGCACTCGGCTTGATCACGTCTGGGCTGAAAACAATTTCCATTTAACTGCCCCACTTAAATACCAAGAGAGATTTTCCATTAATACATGAGCAAGTATCGTTGGTGATGGACTGATTAACCTTTACCCGTTTCTAGATCGTTTGAAAGGCGAACAGTGCCTTGTCTTCTTAGAGGAAATGCTTTCTTGTTTATTGCAGCCTGTTCCATCCACCACGCATGCACACGTGTGGTTCATGCATGAAGGAATCCCAGCTCCCTTTTCCACCGATGTCCGACACTTCTGGATGCCACGTATCTCAGACGATGGATTGGACGTAACGGAACTGTGCCTTGTGACCTTCACACTTACCAGATCTAAACCACTAGATTTCTTTTTGTAGGGACAAATGAAAACATTGATATACGAATCGAATGTGGGCAGCACGGAAGATCTCGCAGGGAGAATCGTTGCTGCTGAAGATAGGATAAATACGATGGATAACGACAGAGCGCTTCGGCTTTTCCACCTTTTAATCTCCAGTCTGAAAATGAGTTGTATTGGCCTGTTACTTGCACATGAAATTAAATTAAAAACTGATTAAAAGCATTGCCTATTAAAAGATTACAAATTCAAAATTACATTAAAAAATGAAAAAAAAAAAAAAAAAAAAAACATTAATACCAAACAAAATCAGAAAAATTTGAAATTAAGAATTTTAAGTTACGCTATTGGTTGAAGTTCGTTTTATTTCAGTTGAGTATTTTATGAGACTAACCAACCACAGGAAGCAAAATCTAGCACTGAGGAAAAACCAAAGAGGAAACGTTTATAATACTTGAATCGCGAATTGGTTAAAATTTGGAACAGAAAAAGTGGTAGTTACGGGTGAAAAATAAATTGATGATTATAAAATAGGAAATTTCTATAGATCTCTGAATACAATTATCAATGGTATATCTACAATTCTTTTTCTATTATCGATGTGTCAATATTAGCAGTCTTGAAATTTGGATAATAAAGTCTTCAAGATTAGGGGTGTTAAAGATAAGATAAACACAGGAATCTCTGTGAGGGTGTGCCCGTCATTCATCCACCGATGTGACTCATGCAACATGATACTTGACCACCACTTTGAGTCTTTTTCAGATACCACTAAATAGGTTTATGCAACTTAAGTCTCATGACTTTACCTTTTCGCACAGTTTACAGTTCAATTTCAACATCTCACCTTACGCTTTTCTGCTACTCAGAGTGGAATGCGACCATAGTAAATATTGTTTGCTTTGGTGATTACAGTCACCCCCTTATTTTGTAAAGATTATTTTACAACACTCTATGCGATATATCCAAAGCAAATAAGTGCAAAAAGTAAATTATATTTAATGTACACTTTACTTATTTACCAACAATTTGAGACCAAGATTCGCAATATACAGGTACTGTAATCTCTAATTGGAAGCTTATCTCCTGGACTATCACCACAGATCAGAGTTTACATAATGAAGATAACATTTTAACAATGAAATAAACACTTGGAATTTAAATATTTAACATATTTATGTTTTCACAAACAAATAAAAACAGGCGAAAAGTAAATAAGTTTTTATCAAATCAAATGCGCCAATGTTAGACAACTTTTCATGGAATAATGCATTAAATACCCATTAAATGTATAGTCTTTATTATCATCCATTTAAATACTCCTAGATATTTATTAATGGAGCCGAAAAATTCTTATCATGTACATGCTCCCTCTCTTTGCTTAAAAATAAGGATAACCCATCGCGCCAAAAAAAGAAAAAATATTCAAAATGTTTCACATGCATTATTAAGTAGAACCTTTCTCGCAAGAACATTTTGGGAAGCACGCACAGCTCTATATAGTCACCTAGAGAATGTATTTTCTACATAGAAAGTAGTATAACATTCTACGAATTCCAAATTCGTTTCTCATTTTACAGGATAAATAGTTTCCCGCTTTTCAAAAACAAAAAAAAAGTGGGGGGAGGGAAACAGAGTTGAGACAATTTGCACTTGCTTTTTCTTTTGAATAAAATGTCCATCGTTAACACAATCACTTTGATCAGGTAAATATACTTTGTTTTAAAAAAAAGTATTTGTATTTTACAATTTTTAGTGTCTCCTTAATTCTATTTAACTTTCATTAATCATTCATTCAGCGAAAGATATGTTTCCTTCCCCCTTAAGAAAACTGGAATTAAATACGTATTATTAATTGAACAAACACATATTTGTAAGCTCAGGGCAATAGCGTGTTCTAATTTCCTTTAAACTAACTGCTTTTGAAATTCAATCTTTTCTTCAACAGCTAGTTATTTGAAATTAAAATTACCATCTTATATTTTCAAATTTATTCTTTCAAAATTATGAATGTAAATAAGCTATGGATTATGTGTATGAAGGATACGTTTTTGCGCCTTCCAAGGAGAATTCAAAAACATTGTGAAATGTATAGTATAAAAATTTACAGATGTAAAAGAAGCAGCATTACCCATAATAAAGAAGGAAAAAATCGTCAGTAATTACCTCTGCATAGAAAAAGAGCCTCAAATGAATGCCTAAAAAAGGTACTACTTTTTGGAACGCTTCTGAATTGGAAATCTAAGGTAACAAATGTAAATCCACTGAAGCAGAAATCAATTGCAAACCATTGTAGTAACAATAAATAAAATTATAAACCAAGTTTTCCACTTAAAAAAAAAAAGTTTTAAAAGAATATAATGTTAACCGACTTTCTTCAAGGCATGTGTTTCAGCGAAAGACATTTTATAGAGCCCTATATGAAAACCCTTCAGCAGGAGATAAATGCAAATATTATTGATACCCTTGATGAAACATGAGGTTGTGTAAATAACTGCAACAAAAAATATCTATTCACTATTAAAATGTCGACAAAAAAGATTCACAAGGAAGAAAGGAAAGTTTCAAAAAAAGCTTTATGATTATCACAAGTTTCTTTTATAATGGGATATTAAAAACAACAAGATTCGAAAAAGTAAAAATCAACTCATTATACGAGGTGTGGCAATGAAATAACGAGGTGGCCGCGGTAGCTTAGTGATTAAGGCAACGGCTCACGGGCGGCGGTTTTCGTTGAGTCATGGATTCGAACCTCGTACCACTAAAGACCCGTCGTGTAGACAGGGCTGATGCACGTGAAATCTGTCGGAGCCCAAAGTCCTCCCTTGGGGTGGGGTGGAGGCTAGTAGGGTGGTACCAGCTCGGGTGTCGTCCTCGTCATTTGACCAAGTTTCAAAATTATGAGGTCCGTGACAATAACCCTTGTGTTGCCTCTAGTGTCGACGTTAATAAAATGAAACCCAATCAAACAATTAAATAACGAGACTGACGCTGTTACTGAAGAAGTACGAATGCGCCAAACGCCAGCGACCGACAGGTGTTTAGCGTGAAGCCTTCTCTTTCCAATGCAGCGCCTCTCATTTCTGTACATAAATCCGAATAAGCATAACATTTGTTCCAATCGGAGACATTTTTTTTTTATATTTCACCGAAAAAATGATAAATGAGTAGCAAATTGTTGTAAAATTTCACGTGAAACTTGGAAAAACCTTTGCTGAAACTTCTTATTTATTTAAAGAAGTGTATGTGGATGAATATTCATCGGCGTGCACGTGTTTTGGAGAGAGTTTAAACGTTTTCAAGATGGGCGAGAAGACGTTGAAGATAATTCAGCGCCCGGGTCGCCCTCCAACGTTTGTTCCAACTCCAACAAAAAAGTTGGACAATAACGAAAAAATTGGCAACCTGGGTCAATCTGACCATCGGTTAAGTATTCGTGTGATAAATGAGACTGTAAGAATAGATAAAGAATCCTTACGGCAAATTTTTCCACCTAGACAATGCGCCGGCTCATTCCACATTGTCTGTCAAGAGGTTTCTAACCAAGTACAACACTCCAGTGTTAGACCATCCACCTTATTCGCCGAATCTTGCGCCATGCGATTACTATCTGTCTCTTAAGATGAAATTTACATTTAAAGAAACAAGTTTTGAGTCCGTTGGATCTGTGAAAGAGAAAGTGGCACCCGTCTTGAAGGAGCTGACAGAAGAAAACTTCCAGCTCTGTTTCGAACAATGTATGATTCGAGTGGAGTGTCGTAGGGATAGAGGAGGGGTGTATATTGAAGTTGGTATAAGTGAATACGTATGACATCAAAATAAAATGTTTTACAGCGTCAGTCTCGTTATTTAATAGCCACATCTTGTACGTAGAAGTATGTTTTACGTCCGATATTTACCGAAAAAATTCGATGACTTTATCCCAATGACTTTCAAAGAGTAAATATTAATAAAAAAAAAACCCAGTCATATTTCAAAAACTACCACTGTATTCCTTGAAAAAATGAAAACTGACGCAGGGAATTGCAGATATATTTTTTCTTGATGAGGTCCCTGGTGTACTATACTCGTATTACGTTTAGCCTATTGAAAATAGGGCTTTCTAAGCGCAGGCCCGCTATGATGAATTGACTCTGGAAAGTAGTGAAAGGAGGAAAGGTAAGCAAAATCTCTTTAAATTTTACGAAAAGTCGTTTTATCACGGAAATAGTAATACAGACTTATAGTCTAAAAACAATAAGTCTGTATTACTATTTCCGCATCCACTTAATCTAGCAATTTCCTCTTAATCTAGCATCTCTAAAAAATTAGCCTTTACATTTTAAACGTTAAAGTTTGTTACAAGTTTGTTGTTGCCTAAACACATTAAATTGATTTGTTGTTGCCTAAACATTAAATTGAATTGTTAAATGTTGATTTTAAATTGTAAAACAAAGGGGAATAAATCTAAAACTATTCCTAGATTATTGCAAATTTTTTTAAAAATACACTATTTATCTTTTTTTTTTTTTTTTTTTGTAATAGTACGAAAGTAATGAAAAATAATTTAAAGCATATTAATTTCTTTGAAGTTGGTTTTATATTCAGTGAAATCATTCAATAATAATATCATCAAATGAATAATATAAAATTATTTACTACGCATATCTCTTACACTTAGGAATATTTTCCTGAAGCCTTTTTATTCTAAAATAAGGAATTTCTAATGAAATGCAATTTAAATGTTTCATTAAAGGGCGAATTTTTAAAAGCAACTAAAGAACTAATCGATAAGTAGTTTCATAACCATTTTGCTCATTCCAAAAAGAATTAATACCAAATAAAAATCTTTTTCTTAAAATTCCTCAAATTTACTACGTAATTACATCCAATTAAATATGCAGTAAGAAATGGCCTTTATGTAAAAATATTTACTCAAGTTATAACAAATTTTATCAAGTATTCATTATATTAATTAGGAACGAATGTAATACTTTAAAAAAAAAAAAAAAAAAAAAAAATAAGCTTCCTATATTTTCAGAAAATGCAATTTGCGATTTTTGATTCTTATGTAATACCCTTAAACTGCAATTTGCTTCATAAATTTGTTCATTTCAATTTCTGAAATCTAAAGGGTTATCAATTCATTAAAAAAAAGTTTTTTAATTTTTAACTTAGATAAAATACAATACTCTTTCAACAATCATGTTCTATTCAACAATCAATTCTATTTATTCTTTTAATGTCAAATATGCCATCAATTTTTGGTACATACCTTTTTTTAGAAAAGCCTTCATTTATTAAATACGTTTTAAATTCATTCAATAGCTCTTGAATACATCTGAAAACATATTTTTGAATTTTTTTTTATTTATTCAGTGATATGTTAAGTAACGCAAGTTATCTACTATTAATTCTCGAAGATGTTGCTGCGTTTTGGCACCATTTTAGTTGTTTGGGCGAAGAGGCTTTTCATACCAAATTTTAAGCATGTTAGTTCCCATGTTGCCTAAATAGTGCTCCCAAATGTTGCAAAAAATGAATTTGGCGTCTGTACATATAAAGTAAAATTCTCGTGTTAGGGTATTTTTTAATTACAATACTTTCGAAAGAATTAGGAATGGGGAGATGGAGGAATAACATTTTTATAAAGAATTATATTCACCTAAGGTCTCCTTTTTTTAAAAAAATTTTTTTTTTATCATTTGAGATCCTTAACTGAACAAAACACATTGAAAGTGAATAACTTAGCTTTAGTTATATCTGAATAAAGTTTCAACTAGTAAAGCATTTTACATGAAGTAGGTACATTCCCCACTCTAAACTTTTATCTACCAGAAAAAGTAAGCAAGAGTAATCTGAATACCAAAAAAAAAAAAAAGAGAGAGAGAGAGAGAGAACTTCATGCAAACTTAAAACAGATCTACTTGAGACATTTTTTTTTAACATTGAGCTTCCCGAAAAATAACTCCGAAATATATAACACAAAAGAATAGACACTTTGCTCTTGCATCAATATTTAAAAAACATAAATTAAAACAACTCAGAAAATAATTTTTAGGCCACGTCTACTGCATCAAATGGTCGAAAGCTCTCAAAAACCTTTTTACAACGTTTTTCTGAATTTCACTTGGTGTGTGTGTGTGAGTGAGTGTGTCATCAAATTTTCGATCGTTAATTTAACCAATTTCCCATCAAGCTAGAGCTCTGAAATTTCGGGAATCGTTCGTACTCGCCTAACAATGCAATATTTAGACGTTTGCGACAAGTTTTAACTAATATTTCAATAATTTTAATAAGTCAAAATATTCTTTCCTCTAGGCGCTTTTAGGATTGAGGAAAAAAAATTTTCCCCCTCTGGGAACACCGGGCACTCCCCACACCACATGACGCCTCGTAAAACTATTGTACTCACAAAGGGGAGATACTATCTCCCTTTACTATCTCCGAGATAGTAAGGGTTGCTGACTTTTAGTCAATAATCATGAGCAAGAAAGAAAGTTTCCAATATTTGGCACCATGTCTTATCACAATAATTTTTTCTGAATTCTGGTTCCCATTTTTTTTTTAATAGAATGGCTTACAAACTTTCAAATGCATGTTTTGATTTTATGAGTATTATGAATTTTTTAATACGCTCACAAATGTCTCTTTTTTAAGTAAATTTTAAAGTTAAAAATAACCAACAGTTTTAACTAATATTTCAATAATTTTCTTTAATAAACTTTGCCACCATATAAAAACGTTGTTTTTAAAAACGTTGGTTTTTATATCGAATTATTTTCATGTTATCATAAACTGCTGCAACGCTTCCTAATTGCTTTTTGTGCTACGAATGAAATCTTCGTAATATACGAATACTATAACAGTTGCTCAGATACTTCGTTTCTCAATTAGTGGTTGACCTATATTCATAGTGTTTGACTCATAGGCATTTTTTATTCTTAAGTTAATATATTGCTAAAAAGTTAATGTACCTTTGCTTTAACCTTTTATATTCAATATATGTTCAAAGCATTTAAATGTGTACAATTTTTCAATAACTGTAATAAAAATGTAAGAAATACTGAGCAAATAAATTTTTACGAAGCTAAATTTCTTATAACCCATAACTTGGATTATAAGAAAACTAGCTATACTGGTTTTTTTGTAATTTTGTCTAAATCTGTACAACAGACTATAGGCCACGAAACTCATACTTTTGACCAATGGGTAAAGAGGGAAGGCGACACTTGAGTTAGTACATGATGCTTCTTTTCTTCAATCACACACCTCAAAAAAAGACTCCAAGGCCGAGCTTGATTCAGTTTTCAGCATGTCTCCTACATTATTCCGTAGGAGACAATCTCATTAGTAGAAACACATTAAAAACTATGGTTCCTTTCAGCTTTAAGACTATGGTACCCGATTTCTACTCCGAATTTTTAATTGAGTCAGCAAGAACAAATAAATTTTTATTGAGGTTCAAAAAAAAAAAAAAAAAAGAGTTAACTTGGTGGAAAGAATGTCAGTCCTTCGAATCTAATAAAAATCATTGTGTTTGAATCACGAGTGTTGCTGACTATTTAATCCAGAACGCTGTTTAACCTTCAAATGTTCCAGCTATAATAAAATTTATACTTGTCATACAGAGGGGTTTACTCAAATTAAATCTGTTGAGGCTCTAAGTCTCATGTTGGGAAAGGTGTAAAAGTTAAGAAAATACTATACCGAGACAGGTGTTGTGTTCGGCACTTGACGATGACTAATAATTACCGAGATTTTCTCGTTGTTGTTACTAAGAGTGATGTGAATAAATAATCAATCAAATTAGATTAGTTTCGGATCGAAAAATAAGTCTTCATCAATGATCTTGAAATAGTTAGACGTTTATGGAGGAAATAGATATAACACATCGATCAATAACTCCCGAGACTAACCCAGAGATGGCGCTCGTAGTAAACCAGTAACCAGGTCTTTCTAGAGTACTAACCTTTGCTTGAAACGTGTCAAAATTTTAAGTCGATCGGACCAGGAAAAAGGTTTTTTGAAGTGAAGTGAAAAAGGTTTTTTCCAAGTGGGTGCCGCGATTGCTTTCGATGGAACAAAAACAGCAACGAGTCGATGATTCAGAAAGCTGTTTATCGCTATTTACTCGCAACAAAAAAGATTTCTTGCGAAAAAAAAAAAAAAAAAAGATTTGGAAAAGCGTTGGAACGATTGTATCACCCTAAAAGGTGATTAACAAAAGGTGTTATGTTGATGAATAAAAAAAATGTTGTTTTCAATGTTAGACTCGGGAGTTATTGATCGATGTGTTAGAAACCAACGAAATCATCTTGAAGAATTATTTAGAACCGTTTCTGAGAACTTTATTGAAGTAAGTAAAAATACATAGAAACATAATATTTTTTCAATTACATACTAAATGCTAAAACCAAATTTTGCTACAAACAAAAAGAGAAATCCACTGCTTTTATACTTTGCAAATGAAGCATGCGTATTTCTTTCCAAATACGCAAGTAAATTATCATACATATCATCCCTTCAACTCTCTGTCAGTCTGTGTAACGTTCTCTCTAAATCATAACTATTGGCCATTTTAAAAATGTTTCCACGCGTTCGATCGCAATAGAAAAACTTAAAAATCTTGAACTTATACATTTATTAATTTAACACGAGAGAGAAGGAATTATATGGTGATAGAGGTGGACGCAGTGCAATTAAGTCCACAGGATTCTGTGGGTTACATAAGGCTCATTTTGAAAAGGCTAGCTGCGTACTTTCACTATCGTGGCTAAAGTGAAAGAGAGCGAAATTTTACCAGATTGGAATTTATATGCAAGGATTTCTTCAAATCACGTGGTATTGGAAGGAGGAATCTTTAGTTGCAAAAAAAGAAAATCCAGTAAAGATTATACCTACGGGCTTGTATCCGTAGGAGACAGATGATTCATGTAAATTTATAGCGTGTGATCACATAAATTAAAAGCTAAATCAGAATGGTATCAGGAAATAAAAATGAACTCCTTTCTGTAAAAGTTAAAGTATGGGATAAATTAAGAAATTAAATTAAATTTAAATGAAAAAAAATTATTACACAAACACACACAAATATATATATATATATATATATAAAGAGAGAGTAGCTAGTATACACTTGATAAAAATTATCGACAAACACTAAGTAATACGGCAATATTTTTTTCTTTCAAACGTTGCACTTTTCATACTAAAATAAATCTTTAGATTTTTTTTTTTAATTTATTCTCTAGAATGTATGTCGTTTAAAATAAGAATTCAAAAAACTGTAATTTTATAGGTTTTTTTTATAATATTGTAATACTTTATATAAATGAAAGTTACAACTGTAATATTGAAAGAATCTGTTTTTATTAATAAAAATAGCAGTATAGCAGCTTTGAATGAATGTTTATATGTCTTTAAATGGAGTTTCAAAAGTTCAAAACAAATTCATAAAATATAAGCAGTGAATTCTTTGAAATAAAGATTTGGTAAATATGAAAAATATCGTACTATTATATATTTTTTCATTTAAAAAAAAAATACCTCAAAAATATTATAATTCACCAGAGAAAGATGCAACTTTAACGCATTCCAACTTATTCCATTTCTCTAGTATACTTTATTCAACTATTTAACAAAGATAAATATTTTCACTCTGTTTGATTTGCAACAAATAATAGATACGAAGTGTAGCATTGAAAATCTATCAATACTTCACAAACTCGTTAAAATAAGATAATACAACCTCAGGAATTATTTCAGGGCTTATCTACAAACACAATAACCAGTATACAACAATAACAGCAAAAGAAATAAGCATTTTTCGTCGTTGAATATTGATAGAAATCCATTATATCATACATTTTGTTTATATAAAAATAAAAATTGCTTTATGTAACACCTCAAATAATGAGCACTTGCGTACAATAATACTTCTACACATATTAATCTTGTCAAATAAAAATGTTTTGTACTGGGAAAAAATTAGTGTAAAAAGAGACATATCATTTGGATTTGTGACACAAAAAATTAATTTCCCTGCATATTTGTTTCTATTTTTGAGATATTTGAGTCAAAAATAATGTAAAATTTACTTCTTTCTCTTGCTGCTTTTAAGTCTGAAAATAATATAAATTATTTCTCTTCCACTTGCTCTCTCTTTTTACAACGTTTTTCTGAATTTCACTTGGTGTGTGTGTCATCAAATTTTCCATCGTTAATTTAACCAACTTCCCATCAAGCTAGAGCTTTGAAATTTTGGGAATCGTTCGTACTCGCCTAACAATGCAATATTTAGACGTTTGCGACAAGTTTTAACTAATATTTCAATAATTTTAACAAGTCAAAATATTCTTTCCTCTCGGCGCTTTTAGGATTGAGGAAAAAATTTCTTTCCCCCTCTGGGAGCACCGGACACTCCCCACGCAGCATGCGGTATCGTAAACCTTTTGTACTCACAAAGGGGAGATACTATCTCCCCTTTACTATCTCCGAGATAGTAAGGGTAGCTGACTTTTAGTCAGTAATCATTCGCAAGAAAGAAAGTTTCCAATATTTGGCGCCATGTCTTATCACAATAATTGTTTCTGAATTCTGGTTCCCATTCTTTTTTAATAGAATGACTTACAAACTTTCAAATACATGTTTTGATTTTATGAGAATTATGAATTTTTTAATACTCTCACAAATGTCTCTTTTTAAGTGAATTTTAAAATTAAAAATAACTAACAGTTTTAACTAATATTTCAATAATTTTCTCTAATAAACTTTGCCACCATATAAAAACGTTGTTTTTAAAAACGTTGGTTTTTATATCGAATTATTATTCTAATTATTTCATATTCCATTTTTTGTAAACAAAATTATAATGTTTTTTTTCTATTCTACATTCATATTTATTAAAATTTATATCACTCTAAAGAAGTTTTTAAATTTAGATATTCATTTAGAGCAATTTTATGCATTTAGAAAGAAATTTGTCAATCTTTTTTGGAGGAATTTTGTATCTTACTAGAAACTATGGCTCTCTGCTTGCCTGCATTTGCTAATCCTGATTTTTTCTTCTTTTGAGAATCAGGTTTGATTTCTACGCTCGTTGCGATATTTTTAATGCTGCAACAGTGAATGTGAAATTCAAAAAAAAAAAAAAAAAAAATCGAGATCCAAGTTTGACTTATTAATAGATTAGCGTGTGTAGACAAAAAAATTTTTTTTTTCGTGATCCAGTTTTGATTCGCTCCGTCGTTACAGTACTTCAATGCTATAACAGGATGTGTAGAATTCCAAACACAAATATTCACAGGGTTTTTAATAATAAAACTAACATTCGCAAATTTTAAATGAACAAAATCGTTAAAGTTAATACACGGTGTTATAAATTTTGAAATGAAAATAATTTATTTTGTTTAAAATACTTTAAATATTAAGCGAAGGGATAATGACCTTTGTTGCCCCACAACTCTCATAAATCAATCAAATTAAGTGAAAGTTTTTAAACAATAATAATAGTTACTCAAAATTTAGATCAAGCACAAAATCAAAACTTATTTTAATAAATACTAAAGAATTTTGGTATTTAAAGAAGGATAAATCATTCTCATTTGGAATTCAAAGAAACTCTTTGCTTGCTTCTTGGATTAGGAGACGCGATAGCCAAGTGGTCATGGTAGCGATCTCGTGCGAGATATTCCAGTCGAGCCACGAGATAGCAGTCGTGCTTACACATTGGCCTTTAATGGAATCCTAATTCCATTAAAGGTCGGTCGTGTAGCATCGAATGTGATGCACGTTAAATCAATAGAAACTAGATGACGTGAAGAGAAATTTAGATATAGTTCTCATCACCTCAAGTTCAAGAGCACAAGATTAGTAGCCAACAGTCCTTGTGTCGCTTCTTAATCCAATTTCATTATAACGATCCATAAATTTATTGTGAGTAAGAAAGTATTCTAAATATACAATAATTCTTATATATTTAGGTCTACAAATGTTTCATATACCCATAATAATTTAGAAATCTTTTTTTTCCACTTGACTATGCAATCAATTTTGGGCTGTTCATGAAGTTTGGTAAGGTTCAACCAAAATATCCAAAAGAAATTTTATCTGCCGCATGTATGGGCCAACGTGTGATAAATCTTTGGAATCATCACCTTAGAGTGGTGAGAATGCAGAGAGAAGAGACCAAATCGCGTGAATGGAATTCAAAAATACAAAGCATATTAGCTGCGATTAGCAGTAATTTACAGTTGGTAGTGTTGTGAATACGACAACAAAGAAGGTAAAGAAAACAATGAAACCGTGAGTGTAAAGTTCTCATCCAACCCCCGGGCAACGATTCAGAAGCCTCCACTTCGTGGCGCAAGAAATACCGCTTATGAGGAGGGAGAAAGAGAATGTATTATGATATAATCGAAGGTTCGATAGCGAGGGAGCAGCAACAGTATGTCTCCCTTGGGGAGCTATAAGCCTTTTAGTCCCGGAATAAAGTTTTGTTAAATTTTAAATGTAGAAACTCATTTCACTATGCCTCCAAACTATAAAGAAACATCACACATAAGGATAATAACCTAGTTGCTCAATATATTTCATATAATCCAATAGTTTCCAACGGGATCGATACAGCCAACTTGCAGGTGTTAACAAAACTAAGGAGTCATTTTTGATATCTAAAAATAATTAAACTTTAAAATATTTCAACGTTAACATCCTCCTTGACACTGACATCAACATTCTCCTTCAATCACAGTTAACTCATTAACCAATTAGCATACGAGCTTTCGAGGTCACATCTCTCAACGAAATATTTTTCCCACATTATTCTTATTCTGAAACAGTCCTGAAACGCAGCAATATCATTGGCTACTCACTTAAGTTAAACTACACCCTCCCTTGTCAATGCTGTAAGAACTATTTCGATCGGACACTTCTTTACAACGATTCTTTAAAAAAAAATACAACTTTTTTCACAAATTGCTAACGTAAAATTTAAGCGGAAGTGTAAAATTTTCTTTAATTCAATGTTTTAACTTTTTTTCTAGAACTAAAACACAATTCTGGGCAAGTGAAGCCGAAAATAAGCTCGCATACTTTGTGAAAGATTTGGAGAGTAAAAATCGTGAGTCACACGTGCACCTAAAAAAGATATATATATATCAACCTATTTTTGATCCAAGACTAATTTAGGAGGCACTGAAGACCAGCTGCCGCCCCCATGGTAATATTCGCAAGAACTCGCTGAAAAGCTTAATAGGTATTAAAAATTAGTCAAAGATAAGTTTTAACAAATAGTTCTGAATGTCATTTAAGTAGACATTGGAAGTAGATATAAGTATATGGTGTAGTTTTATTCCCAAAACCTTTTTATACCTACTAGTACATGAATGCGCAATGCCCTACACACGGAACACCACAATATGTGTACGTACGAGTCTGTTCCAGCTCGATCAACAGATTCATCGAAAATGAAAATACTCTTATTTCAAAATAGTATAATGAAGAATCTGTCACACGTATTCACGTGATTCTTATGAGAAAATGTAACGAAAGAACGTAAGTTTTAACTCTGTTCATTGCATAGAACTGCTGCAACAAAAAGCGCAGCTCGTGCTGTGATACGCAGAAATGAAATGAGTTAAAGAAGTACAACGTAAGTGGCGAACATTACATCCAAAAGAAAATGTTACAAATAGCAAGGCTTTGAATAGGTGGATGAACACATTTTAAAAAACTGGAAGAATTCTAAAAACTGTGACGTGCCAGGTCGACCATACACATCGACATGATGTTGAGGGCATAAGACTTTCATGTGTTAGAAATCATAAATTGTCAATCGCTCGTCGTAATTTGCGTATTCCAAAAACTTCATTTAAATCATATTTCACAAACAATTAAAGCTTCGCGAGTACAAGATTCAATTGAAGCATGATGTTAAACCAACATGATAGATATTAGAGTTGAATTTTCCATTACTTTGAAAGAAAAATTATGATGGCGACATCTTCTTGTACCGTATTCTTTTCATGGACGAGTCTCATACGAATGGGTGTGTCAACTGGCATAATTGCTGAATATAAGGAGCACAGATGTTCACTGAAATTCACTAGTAAGCTCGAAGATCCCAAAAAGTGAATGTTTGATGTGGCCTGTTCTATACAACCTTTCTTCTTCATGGGAAGCATCATTAGTGGAAACGTTTATTTCGATATGTTGCAAATCTATTTCTTGGCACAAATCGAAGATTTAGAGGCAGAAAAAAGCAATAAGATTATTTTTATGCAGGATGGAGCTTTCCATCATTTCTACGTATCTGTGCGTCAAACCTTAAATGTGACGTTCCCCAACACAGGGATTGGACGAGGTGGTCCCATTTCGTAACCTCATCAAAAACCGTCTCAACCAACTGTTCTTCTGAGGATACACCAAAAACATCGTGCATAGTATGCAAATCACAGATTTGGGCCATCTAAAACGTCGAATCCCATTTACTATTACAATAGAATATGCTTCGGAAAACATAGCGAGAGATTGATTATCGTTTTGATATTTGTTCAGCAGTTAATGGTGCACATATCGATTGGTTTGGTTTTATTAACGTCGTAATAGAAGCAACACGAGGACTATTGGCGACGGACCTCATAATTTTGAACCTCGGGGTGCACATATCGAAACATTCTGAGAGAGTGAGCGATGGTTGAGTGTAATAGTGCAAGATCTAGTTGTGGCCATGCTGCGCAAAACAAGGTGTAACTGTGATCAAGACGTTTGAATGAGTAATAATATTTTTAGCAGCATAAAAGCCAGATGAGCCCTTGCACCAATCCTTGGCCACCAAAGACCCGCCGTGTAGCCGGGGCTGATGCACGTTAAATCTGTTCGGGGCCCAAAGTCCTCCCGTTGGCGTGGTGTGGATGTTAGGAGGGGGGTGCAGCTCAGGTGTCGTCCTCGTCACTTGACCAAGTTTCAAAATTACGAGGTCCGTCGCCAATAGCCCTCGTGTTGCTTTTATTGCGACGTTAATAAAAACTAAACTAAACTAAAAGTGCCCTTGCACCAAATAAGGTAAGTGAGTGAATGTAAAATTTATTGGCGAAAGAGCCAGATATGGCTATGTTGCGCCAAACAAGATTTAACTGTGGTCTAGACGTGAAGAAAAGACAAAAATTGGTTGACAAGAAGGAGAGTCGAGAATAGAGAAGGATCGCTAAGGTAACCCGGGGTGCGTTACCCGTGTTTACCAAAGACAGTAAACCCCACAGGAAAGAAAAAGATCACTAGGGTGCCTCGGGGTCATGATGCCCGTACTTACCTAAAGAAGGCAAGTCCCGAAGGGCAACAAACAAGGTAAGTGAGTGTAAAAATACAATATAGACGTGTAGAAAAAATTGAAAAAAGAAAAAATTGGTTGACTAGGAGGGTCGAAAAGAGAGAAGGATCGCATGAATATCTCGGGAGAGCGTCACCCGCGTTTACCACAAACAGTAAACCTCACGGGGGAAGAAAATATCACCAGGACAGCTCGGGATCATACTGCTCGTACCTATCTGAAGAAATGAGCCCCTAAGGTCCTCCAACTTGGAGAACCAGTCCTCTGATATAATACCAAGGGGCAAGGTGCCCAGCTATATCCCCAGGCACTGGGTACCTATTTTAGTCACCTCTCACGACATGCATGGGCTACAGTAAGACTATTCTTTCCCACCCGTTTGTCGGTACATTCTGTAATATATTTGAAACTTTGGCCACATTTATTATTATTTTGTTCAAGAACTATGTGTAAAC
This sequence comes from Nephila pilipes, assembly GCA_019974015.1. Classification (NCBI taxonomy): domain Eukaryota; kingdom Metazoa; phylum Arthropoda; class Arachnida; order Araneae; family Nephilidae; genus Nephila; species Nephila pilipes. The sequence continues at coordinate 850,870 of BMAW01001293.1, read as the reverse complement.
GTGCTTTTCATTTCCCGTTATACTGTTTTAAATTCAGGACAGTCTCTCTCAATTTTTTTTTTAAAAAAAGAGAATGTTTCTGTGTGCAATAGCATTTTTAAACATTTATTACAAATCTGAATACTACGTTATTGAATTTAAGAACAGGAATTAATGTGCTTTTACCTGTAAAGAAGGTAGTGAGTAATAATTTTTTCGAAGTGAAGCAGTAAGCTAAAGATGGATGGGAATCTATGATATAACCAAATCAACAAAAAATCTGTTATTTTTCCCATTTGGTTAAATATTGCAGTCGGATCGCTAAAATTTTACTATAATGTAATTCAGTTCCAGTTAAAAATAAGTCAAGACTTTGTTGGATTTTAAATTTAGACACTAGAAACTAATGTTTTATTGTAACATGGAATCAATCACTACCAAATAGTGAAATTAAAACTTACGTTAGAATATTATTCTCTTAAGATCAAAGAAATCAAACCGTACTAAACGTATTGAAAGATAAACTTAAGTATTTTCAAGTGATGTGATTGTAACGTGATTGTTTACTAACGTCGTACTGAGAAGCAACTCAAAAACTATTGTCGACGAACTTCGGAATTTAGAACCTCTGTCAAGTGACGAGAACGACACCTGAGATGGCACATCAATCTCCAAATTTCCACATCACTCCAAGGGAGAACTCTTGAGACCTCGACCAGGTTTAACAAACATCAGCCCCACTAAGGCTCTTTAGAAGCATTAGGGCTTGAACTCTATCTCCACGAAAACAATGCCGGTCGCAAGTCTGTGACCATAACCTCTAGACTATCGCGACCACTAAAGTATTAGAAAGATAAACTAAAGAATCGAGAAAGAAACAATTTTCTTAATCTAGGTCAAAAAAGAGTAAGTTAAAAATTCCAATTCTTCAGAGTGTTTTTTACTGCGAGTCTTATCTCTCATGATAGTTCTCATGTGAGCAATTAATCACTACTTCCATTCATTACAGCCTGTAGGGGCTCATAATTCTTCAGGACTGTTTAAAACATTTTTAACCGAATCATTAATTCAAAAAACAAATTCCCTCAGTTATGAATGCTCTCTTAAAAAGCAAAATTAAATTTAACTGAACAAGTAGGTGTGTGCATTAAAAATAAATTAAACATTTTTAAAAAAGAAATAGAGCCTCAGTTAAATTTTTTCTAGACAAATAGAATTCTAATTCGATTTTCTACAACTTTTATTATTTTATGCCATGAAGCAATCATATTAAATGGTGTGATAAACCGAGGAAAAGGGGAGGGTAGACGTATTTTCATTTGAAATACAATCTTTTTGTAAATCAAATTAAACCTTTAGCAAAAAACATATTCCTTTTTTTCTCAGCAAATTTCTTTCTTTTTTCAAATGCTCCTCAGATATTTGTCCTTTAGCACAGGATTAACCACCTCAAGTTCCATGTAATCTTTCATCTCTTCCATGGGATTTCGTGCCTTTGATTAAAAAAATACAGAGGTCTGTAGATATCTAGCGATATTTCTCTAACTTCGGTCGGTCGCAGACTCACTGCTGGCGTTTTTCGTCGAGGGTTCAAGCCTTGATGCCATTAAGGACCCACAGGGGCTGAGGCACGTCAAATCTGTCGAAGCCCAAAGTCTTCCTGTTGGCGTGGCAAGGAAATTAAGAAAGGGGGATACCAGTTCATGTGTCATCCTCGTCACTTGACCAAGGCTCAAAATTACGAGTTCCGTTGCCAGTAGCCCTTGTGTTGCTTCTAGTGCGATGTTAATTAAACCACACCAATCTATCTAAAATCAATCTCCGTGTCCACTACAAGTTAATTTTTTTAACCTTCCTTAATAGTTTGTTTTTATTACTTATATACAGAATGATTATAAAATAATAGGAGTATGTCATCCTCGATGTTCGTATTGAATGGGGTGTGGTTTCGGACGCAAAATCATTTGGTTGTGGAATACCCAGTTCCCGACTATTGTGAACGTTTATCAATGTCGCACTGAGAAGCAACTGGATGGCTGTTAGCGACAGACTCCGCAATTATGAACCTCGATCAAGTGACGAGTGGGAGGTGCCTGCTCAGGCACCTCCCACTCGTCACTTCCATAAACTTCTCCACACCTTGCCCAGGGAGGACTTGACTAAATTTAACATAGACCAGTCCCGCTACACGGGGATCTTCATAGGCTGCGGGGCAACTCGATGGAAGCAACACTGACCACCGTGATTATGACCATTAGGCTACCGCGGGCACCAGTTCACAACTAGTGACACGTGTGGTAGTACTGTGGGGTAAGAGGAAAAACAATTTCGAACTTTATCCACTACTTCGTGTGTGAAGCACTTAGTCTTTCAGGCCTCTTCGTTCTTTTACTTAAACAGTAGAATATAAATAGTATAATATAATAAAAATAAGAATTAATAATAAAATAAAAATTAATAAGAATTAAAATAAATCAAATATAAATAGTATAATATAATATAAATAAGAATATATATAGTATAATATTATATAATTACGAATTAAAATTCAAGTATATATAGTATAATATCATATAATTACGAATTAAAATTCAAATATATATAGTATAATATAAATAAGAATATACAGAAATAGAATTAATCAATCGTCAGAATAGAAACGAGATCCCCTTTCATAGTAGGGTTACCACAAAAACAAGGTTTTTACGATTTTATGACTTTTTGGATGGATTACCAAATTGGCGATTTATCGCCTTTTTGAATTTTTCCCAGCTACCAAGAAGTACGCTAATTTAAGATCCACCCGAAATCAGTGCAAATGCTCTGTTGGCTTGGCATATGAGAACCATATTTTTTTCTGAATGCTCTATGCGTTGATATAAGTGATGGAGACTTTACATATTCTACTTAAAAGCATTTGGTTTCATTTGTGGCCACTCTAACGCAAAAAAAAAAATAATAATTTTTCCCCCAGAGTGTTTCTTTTTAAGAAGGGATAACTTTCTTTAGGTAAGGGCATCACAACCCTGAGGCAACCTAATGATTTTTTTCTTTCCCATGGCTTTTATTATCTTTGGCCAAAACGGGGTGACTCACCCCTAGTGATCCTTCTCTATTTTCGACCCTCCTTCTTATCAATCCTTTTTAATTTTATTTCCTCTTTTTCAAACGTCTAGATCCTAGTTACACTTTGTTTGTCGCAGCATTGCCACATCCGGTTCTTGTGTCATTTAACTCCACCTTCAATCACGTACTTTTCAAGAAGAAATGAGTTCACGCTCATCAAGTGGCTTGTGTGCGGAACAATAAAGATATGAAATTATGTAACATTTCTTTCCTTCTATTAACACTGAAAAGTGTAACTAATATATTTTGCAGATATTTCATTTTAAAATTCGGTGATTATTTCGTAATCATCCTGAATACTGATTGATTTATGAGGGATGTGGGGCAACAAAGGCTATTATCTCCACTCCGAATATTTACAATTGTTACATTGTTTAATTTATTCCATTATTGTTTACATTATACAACTGATTACTAGTAAATTTTTTAACGAATTTGGATGCAGCTAGACCGAATATGAACCATACGCAAATAAAATCACCATTAATTAATACTTAAGCAAGTGATATTTTAATAGCAATTGTACATTCATTTCAGAAACAATAAATATCATAATTAAAAGATTTTTTCTCTGAATTACAAAGTCAGGCCAAAACAAACCAATATCTTACTGAAAATCTATACAAGTCCAGTTTCATAAAATTTATTGGAAGTATTGGTATGCCATTTGAAATTATAATTTTTTTTTTTTTTTAGAATTCTTCACTCCTGAAACTATAAACATTTCAAGCAAGTCTTTAGTCAATATAAATCATGTTTGTTTCTAGGCTACACATTTATATTAAAATAATTTCAGAATGAATGATTTTTGTAATAGAAATGAACGTGATGTTCTGTTCACACACTCGAAACACAATTTCATTGAAGACAATCGAGTAAAGTAATAGAGTTGTTCACCATCGGCTGGACAGGACCTAAAATCCTCAATGCGGCGTGAAAATCGTGAGAAGAATGATTGGCGAACACACTTAACATGTTCGTTAGTGGTTTCCCTTATATCCCGAAAAGATCCTTATTAAAAACAGACAGACTCGAGTGAAAGAGCAAGCATCATTTGTGTTTCCTATGAAATTTGACCACACAGAGTCCGATCTTCTGGGAACCCAAAACATCCCTGCACTAAATGTTACTGTTCAACAGATACCATTTATGTCCCGTTTGGGGTGCTCAGTGACCAATAGTTGAGTAATTAATTCAGTTATCCAATCAAAAGAAAGAATTACGTCCCGTATTTTTGGAAAAGGCGTGGCCGATTTAATTCCTTACAAAATTTCCAAAAAGAAGGAATATCAGAGATCTACTAAATGTTGGACTAGAACGCTGTATCCAAGGGAATTGTACTACTTTTTCTAGAGAGCGACTAAATTCTATATTTGCATAACAATCGCAAGTGCGAAAACACTTTGACTACACAATGAGTTTTAATATTTAAATTAACTACAATAAATTAAAGTAAATAGTACTCTCCAGGTATCCTGTTATTTAAAGCAACCCACGCAAAACCTGCTTAGATGTTTGGAACTGCGGTAGTCCAGTAGTTTAAGTCGAGCCCTTCGTAAGTGGGGAGTTTGTGTTAAATAGCAATCTCCATCACACACAGAACATAAAGACCTAAAATGAGGCTGATGCACGTAAATTTGTTGAAGCTAAAAGTTCCTAGCTGGAAGATGAGAAAGTTAGGAGAGTGGATTTTTGTTTCAAGACTTAAAAAACGATAGACATTATCTTAAAGGATAAGCATACAAATGAGATTTTTTGGACAATCATACGCATTCATGATTATTTGCATATGTATTATTGCGATGAGGATGAGATTTAAATACATAGAGTTTTAATTATTCATTATGAAATAAATTACTAAGAGTAACTATCATGCATTCAATAAAATTGCTTATACGCTAAACTTGTTCTTAAGTAATGTAAAAAAAAAATTATAGTTTGTTCTCTTTTAGTAATTTTCAGTTTGATTTGCTTGTTTTAATGCCACATCAAAACCTCTCAACAAGCTACTAGTGACTGATCGCGCAATTTCAATTCAAAATCAGATAATGAGGATGATATTAAAGTTGGTATATCAACCACCAAACTTTTACACATCACGTCAGAATTTTGTTCCCTCCACATTCTATTTAACGTACTATAATCCTGTTATTCCAGACAATTTCTGGTTTATTGATCGGAAATATATTTTACGGTAAATAATACTAGAGTAGTCAATAAGTATGTTTTTGATGACAAATGGTGTAGCTAAATCAAGATGATGTTACTATTGTGTGCTGCCATCTGTTAAACTGCGCCAAAACAATTTTGATGTTGATTCATTCATAGATTAGCTTTAATTTGGTAGCCATTTGCTACCAAATCAAAATTTGATTGCAGATGCAACGAGTTATCGTCTTCACTTTGCTTCGATTGTCACTGTCTGTTTATATATATAAACCTAGATTCATGGATTGTACGCCGGAAGTCAAGCTACAATCAATATGGATTGCTTTCGGTGAATCTTTTCATAGAAAGCGAAAACGGTTTCATTGACAGTAAAAATTATAGAATAATTTTTTTAGGATGCACAGGGTGTCTCATTCACTAAATTCTCAGAAAAAATGAAAACGATCACTAGATAATACAATAGTGAGTTACGTGCCATTCCCAATACAGGTAATTTTTGAACCACACTCGTATTTCTGCTGCCAATCTTTACTTCGAAGAAAAATCTATTTATTATATGTTTTTCAATACGAATATATGTAAAAAAAAGCATTCCTGACCCAACACGATGTTATCTAAGAAACTTACAAAAACATTAAGGTCACGAATATCACGGCGATCGATGATAAACTGGATCCACATGTTCGAGTCCCGATTCCACACAAGAATCTTCACGTAAAATCCATTGTAAAATAACTTTTAAGTACTCACATGATACGGTACGAAATTTAGGTCATGTGTTGTCCCCTGATTTTCTCAAAGGAGTAATACAGCCACGGTAGCTCAATGGTCATGGTAGAGAGCTCATAACTGTCTTTGTTTCAATCAATTCGTGAGTTCAAGACCTGGTGTCTCTAAAGATCCGTCGAGTAACGCAGCTGATACGCGCTAATCTATCCAGGCCCAAAGTCATGAAATGGGAATGATGTAAGAATTTGGAGTGTGAGGTATTAGATCAGTTGTCGTCTTCGTCACTCGACCGTGGCTCAAAACGACGAGGTTCGTCGCTAATCTTGTTGCTTTTAAGTGTGACGTTAACGAACAATCATCAATCTATATATCACATCAAGTGAATATTTTGAGATCAAATTAAACTTCTGGTGTAGGAACACCAATAATTTGGCACGACGGTGTCTGTTGAAATCGAATCTCGGAAAATTCGGACATTTTGCTGACCACTAAATTCGTGACCTTGACCATTGGCACCTACGACCGGAAAAGAAGTGGAGGATTTAGAAACTTCAAAAAAGTATCCTTCCTGCAAAAATATTTCCGATTCTTAGAATTCGAATGTATTCCCACTGCCCTTGTACTTTTCAGGGGCTGAGCTAATTTATTACTACGACGTATGGGATTAACAAAAATCCTGAATGACTTTCCTTTCTCTCACGAGATTTTATGTTCTAAATAAATACGGTTGATACACCCCTGGACATTACGGCGATTTTCCCTATTTTCTTAGTCAATTCATACCCTTAAGTTCTTCGTTATTATTTACAAAGTTTGGCCTAGATTACAGATAAACGCCCTCGTAAATTAACAAGTTTTTTTTTTTTTCATTCAGCTTCCTCCTATAAATTCAACTAACTATTACCTTGGTAACAGAGAAAACCAAAAAATGTAAGTGATATTGCCAATACCTATTTTTAAAAACATTTTACACTTTGAAATCTACAGTGGCTCAAACAATTGAGGATACACCTTACTTTCACTTGATAAATCCAACTTTTAATGAAAATAACACATTAACTAGAATAGAAGACGTATTTTTACTTTTACACGTAATAAAAGGGTTAATTTACAGTAAAAATAACGAAAATCAACAAAAAAATATCTTAAATTAAAAGTTTCACAAATATTTGAAGTAAACATAGGCAGATCTTTACCTCAAAAAATTAAGGATACACCAATGAAATTTTTTCGATATATTACATGCATAGACAGTATCAGTATTTTGTTGAAAGTCCTTTGGCTTTTATAATGTCCTCCAAACGTCTTAGTACCGATTCGACCAATTTTTTAGTAGTATCTGGAGATATTTTATCCCATTCTTCTTGTAACACTTGCTTTAAATGGGCTTTGTTTCTAATCTGGTGTTTTTGGACCGCTGTTTCTAGTGTGGCCCACAAATTTTCTATGACATTGATGTCAGGGGACTGTGGCGGTGTGTGCAATTGCTGTTTACAATGAAAAAGACACCACATTTTGACATTACGTGCCGTGTGTTTGGGGTCGTTGTCGTGCTGAAATATAAAATTTCCATCTAAACCCAATTTTTGTGCACTTTCTTTAAGATTGTTGCGGAGTATGTCTATATAAAGCTTATGATCCATTATACCATCTATAAAAACTAAATTTCCTACCCCATTTGCAGCCATACAACCCCAAACCATGACGGAGCCACCACCATGTTTAACTGTAGGACGTAAATTTTTTGGATCCAAAGCAGTATTCGGCTTTCTCCAAACGGTGTGACGACCATCGCTTCCAAAAATGTTGAATTTACTTTCATCACTAAATATAGCTTTCTTCCAAAAGTTTTCTGTCTTCAACTGATGAGTTTTTGCAAACTCCAAACGCTTTTTCTGATTTTGTAAGCTTATGAAAGGTTTCTTTCTATCTACTCGACTGCTATATCCAGCATGTCTAATCACATTTCTCACAGTTTCAGCACTTACACTTCTGCGGATTATTCGAAAAGTTTCTGCAGCTAGTTTGACTGCCCTCAGCTTAGGATTAATCTTGATATCTTTTAAAATTTTCCTTTTAGCTACATCACTCAGAATACTTTTCCTTCCTCTTCCACTCTTATTTTGAATTAATCCATCGCGTTTAAATTTCCCAATAATTTTCGGGACACATGAGTGACTTCTACCGACAATTTCAGCTATTTCACGATAAGATTTTCCCTTCTTAAATAACCTTAATATAAATTTTCTTGCATCAATACTAGTCTCTTTCCGAGGAGCCATTTTTCATTTAAAATTACAGCTTTATATTCTCATAACCAACTTCAAAAGACAGAAATAACAGTTGAAAAAGTTTAGGATAAAATTTCCCAAACTTAGATTATTAGCAAAAAGAAATCAAGTGGTAGTTAAACAAAAATTTCATTTGTGTATCCTCAATTTTTTGAGGTAAAAATCTGCTTATGTTTATTTGAAATGCCTCTAAAAAGTTTTATTTTAGAATTTTGTCGTTGATTTTTCTTTATTTTTACTGTTAATTAAACCTTTTGTTATGTCTAAGAATAAATATTCGTTTGCACTTCTGGTTAAGGTGTTATTTTGATTGAAAGTTGGATTTATCAAGTAAAAGTAAGGTGTATCCTCAATTGTTTGTGCCACTGTAAATAAATAAATAAGGTCTTTGTTCTATTAAAATTCTATAATCAACCCAATCGTATATTTCAACATACGCAATTTTAGACAAAACCCAGCTATTCGAAAAGTGACCAAGATTGGAAGACTATGTAATTTTTCCCTATCTATATTTTGCGTACATTTTAGGTTTCCGACGACGTTCAGAATACAGATTCTGAACATGTGGGTTATTGGGCGAGTGTTTAAAATTAGAGGTTTATGGCGCAAGAGCCCAATCTGGTTATGCTGCGCTTAACAATCTATAACTGATCTGGACGTTTGAAATAGAAAATGCAAAGAAGGTAAAAAATTGACTGACAAGAAGGACCGAAAATAGAGAAGGATTGCTGGAGTATCCCAGGGCCGCGTCACCCGTGTTTACCAGAGACAGTAAACTTTACAGGTAGAAAAGATCTTATTAAGGATATTTTAGCCATATGATTTTCGAACTTATCTAATATGGTAAGCCTCTGAGGGTTAGAACTTTCTCTGCAGTATGGGAGCTATTATGCGTTAATTGGATTTCGTTTTTATTAACTAGAAGCAACACGAGGGCTGTTGGCGACGGACCTCGTAATTTTGAGCCTCGGTCAAGTGACGAGGACGACACCTGAGCTGACAACCCCTCTCCTAACATCCACACCACACCAACGGGAGGACTTTGGGCCCCGACAGATTTAACGTGCATCAGCCCCGACTACACGGCGGGTCTTTGGCGGCCAACAATGGAACCCGCGACTGAACGAAAACCGCTGGCCACGAATCCGAAGTCATGACCACTAGGCTACCGCGGCGATGCGTTAAATGGAACCAGGCATAAAAGACCTAAAGATGCCCATTAAATGTGTCGAGACTTCCGAATTTTCACGTTGGTGTGGTGTGGACGTTAAGAGAGTGAGCAGCCATCTCAAGTCGTCTTCGTTTTTTAATAATAGTTCAAAATTAAGAGGTCGCGTTGAGAGTTCTAATATTCCTTTCAAGCGTATGTTTATAAGCAATCAATCAATATGTTTAATGGCTCAAGAGCTTGTTAAGGCTATGCTGCGCCAAATAAGGTGCAACGTTTGGGGGGGGGGAAGGATAAATATTGGTTAACAAGGAATAATTCGATATAAAAACCAACGTTTTTAAAAGCAACGTTTTTATATGGTGGCAAAGTTTATTAGAGAAAATTATTGAAATATTAGTTAATACTGTTAGTTATTTTATCTTTAAAATTTACTTAAAAAGAGACATTTGTGAGCGTATTAAAAAATTCATAATATAAAATCAAAACATGCATTTGAAAGTTTGTAAGTCATTCTATTAAAAAAAAAAATGGGAACCAGAATTCAGAAAAAATTATTGTGATAAGACATGGCGCCTAATATTGGAAACTTTCTTTCTTGCGAATGATTACTGACTAAAAGTCAGCAACCCTTACTATCTCGGAGATTGTAAAGGGGAGATAGTATCTCCCCTTTGTGAGTACAAAAGGTTTACGATAACCTCATGCTGCGTGGGGAGTGCCCGGTGCTCCCAGAGGGGGAAAGAAATTTTTCCCTGAATCCTAAAAGCGCCTCGAGGAAAGAATATTTTGACTTATTAAAATTATTGAAATATGAGTTAAAACTTGTCGCAAACGAATAAATATTGCATTGTTAGGCGAGTACGAACGATTCCCGAAATTTCAAAGCTCTAGCTTGATGGGAAGTTGGTTAAATTAACGATCGAAAATTTGATGACACACACACACACCAAGTGAAATTCAGAAAAACGTTGTAAAAAGGTCAAGAATTTAGAAGGAGTGCTTGGGTATCCCGGTAGCGCGTTATCTACGTTTACCAAAGACCAGGAGAAAAGAAAAATACCACCAAGATGCCTCGGGTGAGTGATGCCCACAATTACTTGAAGAAGGTACGCTCCTGAGGGCAACAATAAATCAGACTTAACGTAGTGTGGAAGTTAGGAGAGAGTGATACCAACTCTGCTGCTGCCCTCATCTCTTCCCCTGGCCATGGTTACATATGCGATATATATTTATCCTTTATCTCTATATATTTAATAGATTGTTTAATAATGTTGCATTTAGAAGTAACACGAGGGCTATCGGCAATGGACTTCGCAAATTTGAACCTTGGTCAAATGACGAAGATGATGCCTGAGCATCTGATAAGGAGGGTCGAAAATAGAAACAGATTGCTGGGATATTCCGGGGTCGCATCACTAATGTTTATCAAAGACAGTAGACCTGAGTGAGAGAGTGAATGTAAAGTTTACTGGCGCAAGAGCAAGATATGGCCATGCTGGGCCAAACAAGATTTAACTGCAGTCTAGACGTGAAAAAATTGAAAAAAGACAAAAATTGGTTGACAAGAAGGAGGGTCGAAAATAAAGAAGGATCGCTATTGAAACCCTGAGGTGCGTCTCCCGTGTTTACCAAAGACTACAGTGAACCCGATGCTAAAGATAAAAAACACACTACGGCACCTCAGGATCATAATATTCCAGTACTATCCTAAAGAAGGTAAGACGCTAAGGAGATCTCTAAAGCGACGGTAATTCAAACCCTAAAAGAAATGTTTTGAGAATAGTTCATAATACCAATTTTGTCAACTTCATACATGATAAAAAAAAATTTAATGTAAAAATTATTTTTAATAGGTTTATTAGTTTTAATTTTGTCAGGTTGAATAAATAAATGCAAAAATAAATAGTAAAATTTTGCCAATGAATGAAAAATGTTCATCTCCTTAGTTTAGTTTCTTTTTATTGACGTTGCACTAGAAGCAACACGAAGGCTATTGGCGACGGACCTAGCTTCGGTCAAGTGACGAGGACGACACCTGAGCTGCACCCCCCTCCTAACATCCACACCACGCCAACAGGAGGACTTTGGACCCCGAACAGATTTAACGTGCATCAGCCCCGTCTACACAGCTGGTCTTTGGTGGCCAAGGATCGAACCCGCGACTGAACGAAAACCGCCGGCCACGAATCCGAAACCATGACCACTAGGCTCCTGCGGTCACAATGTTCATCTCCTATTGAAATGTTTGTAATTTTTATAAAACGGATTTTTTAGCTTAAATATATTTTCAGATATTGGATTTTCTTTATATAATTTTTAAGTATTTTTCGTAACTCTTAAATATGTTAATAACAAATAATTACAAGAGTTAATTAAGCATTTTAAATTTAGAAGGTGAGTGAATGAATGTAAAGTTTATTGGAGCAAGAGCCAGATATGGCTATGCTGCACCAAACAAGATTAAACTGTGGTCTAGAAGTGAAATTGAAAAAAAGATAAAAAGTTATTGACAAGAAGGATGGTCGAAAATAGAGAAGGATCGCTAGGGTATCCCGGGAGTGCGTCAGCCTTCTTTATTAAATTTAGAAGAATAAAAAGCAAAATTAGAACTGAATAAATTTTCCACTCTTTATTAGCGAAGAAACTTACAAAGGTCTTGCATAAGCATGCATGCAGGTAAATGCCTCTTTTAATTAGGCAAAAGAATTTTTAAAGCGTATGAAAACTAAAAATGAAAGCTGTTAAATCGTTAATATCTTAATATTCTTCTGAAAAATGACTACATTTTAAAGAAACTGTAAATAGTAAAAATATTGTATTCCACAAATATATTCTTATAACTTATAAAAATAATATACAATAATTTATTTTCAAAATTTTAATTCTTAGCATTTTTTAGAAATATTAATAATAATTTATAAATACAATTTCTCATGTCAATTTACAATGCTGCTTTTATTTCATTCAACAAATATTTAATTCTGATGATATAAATTAAAAAAAAAAACACTTAAGATCAAAAAAAAAGTTCCTCGAAGAAAAAAAATATCTACACTGTGTGTGGAAAGTAAAAAAGCATACTAACTTCAAAAAAAAAATCATGTAGCAGATTAACATGAAAAAAAATTCCCCTTCTTTCTGCATCAATATTATGAATGTGAATGTTAATTTTCATACTTGATAAGTAAACAATTCTACAACAATAACAAATTTCAATATTATAAACATGATATTTCTTTTAATACTGTTGGAATAATAAGGTTTCTATCTATCAACCACTTTCAATTGGTGAATATAAAGTTAATCCTATAGAATTTCTATTTTTCCTCTCAAACCTATACTATTGCATGCATTTCAAAGCAATAAACCAAAATAATAATAATAATGAAAATGATGAAAGTTTCTGCAGAATAGCAATTTCCCCCTACTTTTAAAAATTTTTAAGCTTGTTTAATAATTTTTTTTTTAAAATAGTTGAAAAATAATTTTCAAAAAATCAAATAAAAAAAAATGCAATTGCAAAGAAAACTATCTGTTTTTCCTATTTTGGGTTCTATTATCGCATTCTAATTCATATGTTAAATTTGATAACGAAAGTTAAAATTCCATAGGATTAACATTACATGAACGAATTCAAAATGGGGTAAAGCCTTAAAGATTAAAGTATAGATTTTTGTCTCATTAAGTCTCAATATTAGTAGGTTTTAAAATTATAGTGCCTGAATAATAATGAGCAAAAGAAATATATACATCAAAAACATTTCAAAGGAGCTTAATACACATTTATACATATATATGCTCTAAATTCAAATTATCATTTTCCTTGACATTATGAAAAATAAAACTATTTTCATAAATATTCTAAATTGCTTATGACAGCCTAAAAAGAAACTGAATTACGGTTACTTAGCACGATTGACTGGTAAACGATTTCAAAAAAGAATTTCTGTAAAACGATTGTTTTTATTTTTATCAAATTCCATAATTAGAAAATGTACCTTCAATTTAATATACCATATCGTATGAATTTTAAAGAGAACTAAATAAACAATGTTTGGCATAATTTGAAATTTTTTTAAAATTCATTTATTAAAGCAGTTTACTTATATAGGTTTATGTTTAATAAAGAGATATGCTTTGGAAAAATATGCATAAATAAAGCCATTTTCATAAAAACAATCTCTTTGTAAGAATAAATTTAACTTACAGAGATTATTTATTTTGATGTGCAAGTTCTCTTTTTTTTTATATCTATTACAGTTAAGTTAAAAGGAAAATAATTATCTAATTATAAAGGTATGCAAATGAATGCTTGAGTCATCTGAGATAATGTTAAAAAAAATTTAATAAAAAAAAAGAATCCTAAAGTTATGTAATTTTATTTATGAATGGTTTTCTAAATAGTAGATAATTAAAAAAAATGTGTTAAGGAATGTTTTTATGTTTAATCAATCAATATTTATAAATTTCAATTATTTATATGTAAGAGTTGCTGCATTACATTTATTTGTATTACTTACGTAATGCATAACATAAGTGTAATATATATATGCTGCCAAAGTAAAATGGTATCTATATCAAAAACTTAAAATCTATTTCTTACAAATACAGCTATGAATCTACAAGATCATCTTTCTAATAAATTTTGTTTCATATACATATTTGCCTCTATCTATAGTAAAAATATAATAAATGCAAACAAAATGTGTGAAATGAAATAAAGACTCAAGCTAAAAAACAACACAAAACACAATCTATTAAAAGCTCTTTAATTTCTTTGAAACAATAAGTAAAACATAAGTAACATACAGTAAGAAAGCATGCATACAAATAGAGAATAAATAAAATTAAAGAGTGAAAAATAATTCAGATCCATAGTTCAAGCAAATCTGATTTTGTAAACAGTCAGGCAATAGTTCTCTATCAACAATGAATGATAACAACAACAACATATCAACATTGAAATCTGATGCATGATATGAAAATACAATGGATGAAAAAGTGCATAGGAAACTGAAAAACTTCAAGAATTCAGATAAAATACCTACAGATTTTCAGCTATGCAGCTCAATTGTAGCGAATTATTTTTAGTGAATACTTAAAACTCCATTAAATTATTTGAAGGGGAGTGGGAAGCAATCCAGAAGATATACAATCATAATCATCATGCAAAAATCAAAAGTCAAATTTTTCTAACAAGTTCTGTAAATACATTGATTTAACACAGAAGTGGAGGGGGGGAATAGAACACACATATTATCCTTATAACTTATAAGTATATATTTACATGCATGTCACATTTTTTTTAAAAAATAAAAAATCAAGATATCCTAAAATGAATAAGCGTAAAACTGTGCATTGATAATTCTATCAGAAAAATGTTTAGCAAAGAAAGTTTTTTTAATATCAATACATGGAATATGAATTTTTTCAAATTTAAGTAAAAAAAGAGTAAAATAAATTGTATAGAAATCAATAGCATAATTAAATACAGTAGATTTTCAATTTAAAATCAAGTGATAAAAATCTAAAAAAAAAATTTAAAAAAAGTATATATAAGCAGCAACTTTAACTAGCACATATATAATTACAACAATCGGTTGTAAGTCATTCAAAATAATAAGCAGAATTCATTACATCAATGAAATATTCTCCAATCATAATATATTATTAAAAATGTTTTAACCATTCAAAATTTTATGAATTCTTATTACCATAGATAATTAAATTTATGCTGTATAATACATGGTGTATTACAAAAACATCTTTCTTCAGTTCCCTTATGTAAGAATCAGAATCAACCAAACTGCTTATTATGCACCAATTCTTAATATTTTAGCTATTCATAAATTTCAGCAAATGTTGAATATCTATAATACTATAACGTTTTTGATTTAACCAAAAATAAATTCCCTTAATCTTTGAAAAATATATAGATTTTTTGTATCAAAAAATTTAATGAATGCCCCCCCCCCCTTTTAAAAATAATATTTTCTTAAATAAAGGTCGTGTAATTCTCTGCCTTTTCCACGACCATAGAAAAAACACTGTTCCAAAATTTGAATCATTTATATTATCTGGAAAGGAAAATATAATTATAGCCACCACTTTTTTTTTTAAATTTCTTCCCAATAAGATTATGTACAGTAATAGCCATTTCAGCATCTGCACTTTTTACTTTTAAAGAATCTCAATATTCAGAGCAAATAAGAGCTGCAACTTCAAATGTTAATTGCCTGAAAGTAAGTTGAATGAGTGAGTGAGTGAATGTAAAGTTTATTGGCGCAAGAGCCAGATATGGATATGCTGCGCCAAACAAGATTAAACTGTGGTCTAGACGTGAAGTTGAAAAAAAGGTAAAAATGGTTGACAAGAAGGAGGGTTGAAAATGAAAGTAAGTTGAAAGCTGAAACTCAGATTTCAAAAAATTCCTGTTTCATGAAATGTTAAATGGAACTTGCCTCAAAATTTGAAGTTATGAAAGTAAGATACCATCATAGCTGTTGTCCTTCACCTATAGTTCTCATGTATACCTTCAGACATTTATTTTCCAAAAGTTAATTAGCTTTTATATATCTTCATTCTTGAGCAACTAAGCAATCACTAATTTTCCAATATCCACAACAATTTGTTACTGAATTATGGCATCAATCCCTAACAAATACTATTACTTTGAAAAGCTAGCTACATTACTCAAAAGACACTGCAGCTGTGCAGAATCATTCATCACATTTATTTAAACCTTAAAATACCCAGATCTTAATCTCATAAATCATAATCTGGATGCTGAAAGTCAGCCTCTTCTTCATTATGATGAAACAGAACTATTAGCATAAGAAAATAAAAACTTGATTTACAATTTTAGAGCACACTGTGATATTAGTATTATTGTTTGGTATAATTGCAAACCCTCCCTCCCCTCAAGATCTATCAGTGCTCATAAAACAATGCTGATCTTGAACTTTCTGACCTTCATACTGATACTCAAATTTAAATGCAAAAATTGATGGAACTTCAAAAACTGGCTCCAAGTAAGTTGAATTCACGAAACTGTGATTATTATGCCTGCCTGATACATTATCTTAGTCTAAAAAGAAATACGGAAAACAACTTAGCAAATTTATCGTTCAACCTTTTAAGAAAACTGCTTAAAAAAGGCTAAATTCCACAAACTCGCATGTTTTCAAATTTCTTATAGCCTGTAATCGGAGTGAAATTTTTTTTTGAAAAAATGCAGCAAATTCTAATGTATAAAATTCATATAAACCAGGTTTACCTGTCACCTATTAAGATAAAAAAAAATGTAATCAATAATGCTTCAACTCTCCAAAAACAATTTTGTCTCAACTCATTGAATATATTTATCTTAAGTTAGAATTGTTTAAACTCTCTAGAACATTCATCAAATTTTTTACCTTTATAATTCAGCAAAACAGAAATGTCACCTGAAGGAGAAGAGCTATACTTACTTCATCATAAAAAATTTTACACCCGCTAAAATAAACATTAAAGAGCTTCTCAAAAATATAGTAATTAAAATAATAAAGGAGCAAGCATCAAACAAAGATTTTTATATTTTCAAAATGACCAAGCCCACTCAAAGAAATTCAAAGAAACTGCTGTAAATAACTATTAGAATAACTATTTCTGACCTCAATGTTATTTAACTAAATAGTAAGATTTTAGGTATTCAAAAAGCAATAATAAACTTTCTCATAGCAGCAATATTTGTGCCATTAAGAATTGATTTATTGTTTATTAATGTCACACCTTGAAGTAAGCTCGATTGAAAAAAAAAACATTTATATAAATTTCCTTTACACAATTCAAAATTTCAATTATCTCAGAAATTTGTGAAAATTTGCTTAGACTCATAAGTCATACAGATTTCAGTACCTCTACAGCTTGTGACAGCTGCCACCAAACATTTTATTCCTATCTTGTTTGATAACTGCAGCAAAAAGTTTATGAACTGCAAATGGTAATTTCTGTAAATTTTTCAGTTCCAACTCTATTGACATTAGCATCACAAAATGGATGTGTATGATCTGTTTATAAGGCAGCATTAAAATCTTTAGATTGACAATGTTTTCTTCAGAAAAATAAAGACACTTTGCTACACCAAAACGCATTAGCCTATAAGATATTGACAATGTACATACTTTAGTAGACATACTGTCTGACCAAATTAATACCTTTTCTCTCCATTATGAAAACTAAATCTATTTATTTTACATTTTAAAATCTTGCAAAAATTTACTTTTAACATTTTTCTCCTTCATTAAAGAACTATTCAATGCAATAGATACAATTATCTCTATGTTTTAGCTAAATTTGCCTTCAGTTCTCTCTACATATACATAAAATAACAATATATTATTTTTCAATCTTATCAGTCAAGTTTGCATGTGCTAAAAATTCAAATCCCTTTCATCTTCAATTGTTGTAAAAAAGTGTTTCATAATACGAGACATATTGAATTTTGTTGAAACAAACCAATTATTTTTCAAGACATAACTTTGTATTAATACATTACTTTTCAACAGCAGTATAGTTCCTGTTAAAGCCATTTCCATAATAAGGGTCTTCATTTAATCCAATGAAAGCATTCTTGACTAAACCATGTTTAAGCAATCCTATCCAACATCAAAATTTTTAAAAGCAATTCAATAAATTTGGGTGAACAGAAAAAATAGGAAAACAATTTAAAGGACATTTATTTGATTAACTAGTAGAATCAATTTAATCTATATATTTGATTTAACTAAATTATTATTTGAACCATTATAAAATTTTTATTCTCACAGGTAAAACTGAATATTTCAGTATGTCACAATTTATTTTGATAAAGAATGTGAATTTTTTAAAAAGAGTTAACACAATTTTTATTTTTGCAACTACAGCTTAAAAAAAACTGTTTAAATATTACATATCAATAGATATTCCGTTTTTGTACTCATCAATGTCACAAGATAATGGCAATATCAACATTGATTTTCTATAGCATCATATTGGTTTCAAATATGGCATCCCTTAAAGAAATAAAATTTACCTTAAAAGCAGAAAAAAATGACTTTATTGGTACTTCATAGTTTTTAGTATTATATTTTAAGTCTGAGAATAATCACATAAACCATTCACTCGTAATAATGGACTAGAATTAACTTTGCGATCTGTTTCAGGATTTTGAATTATCACAGATAAATTTTAAATTAAATGAAAAATAAATTATAAAATTTTTTAACATTTAAATGCTCAAGCTGAAATATGTTCAATTTTTAACATCAAAAAAATAAATTGTGTAATTTATGTGAACTTCCTAAAAATTATTTAAAAATTCTTCATAAGATAATGTTGAATACTTCAATACAGATTTTTTATTACATAATATTTATATAAACCTTTATTGGTTTTAATATGAATAATATTTTAACTAACAAACTTCAGTATTTCGTCTTCAAATATGTGAAGGGAAAAAAATTCCTCTCATTATAAAAATCAAAACTATTAAAATTTGACAATTCTAATATTGATGCTTCATTCCTTTCTTTGAATGATATCATTCAATGAACACAAAAGAAAAGGATAAAATGAATCATAATTTCTCTAAAGTAAGATTTATGACTAACTTTGGTTTTCAACCACTACATTCAAAATGAGCACTGTCATTCAAAGTTGTGAATCCTCCACTTAATCAAGGAAGGAACCATTGTCAAGCCTAGAACTCAAGGAACGCAGCCTAACAAAGATTTCTGCTGATTTTGACATTTCTTCATAGTAAAACATGGGTCATGATTGTGGTACAACAGTAAATAAAATAGGTAAACCACAACACTCCCCAGATCGGGAACAAGACCCCATACCTCTCCCATCAAGGCTTTCACGGATCTTCTGCTCCTCATACTCCAGTCGCTGTTCCAGTTTGAGCTCAGGTGGAGCTTGTTCACTCAGAAGCTTATCATTTTTATCTGACCAGACCTTATGCTGTTTTTGATACTCTCTGAGTTCACTTAGAGTCTTTTGAAGAGATCTGAAGTTAATAAAAAAAAAATTAATGAGGTGCAAAGGAACACATTGAAAACATTTTTTCTTTAATATTAAATAAAAATTTATTTTAATATGAAAATAAAAAGCTTAATTTCAATAAATATTGTAACATAACACAGAAATTGATTGTTGGCAATATATTTCATAAATTTAAAATTACAAATAGAATCATTGACTGGAATTAAAGTCACTCTAGAGTTACAAGAAGGCTGCTGCAGGTGTACTTCATAATTTTGAATCATAATTTAATGTTAAGGACAACACCAAAACTAATACTGAACTTTCCTAACTTCATTAATATCACACTAGTAGAAAACTGGAAGTCCATTTCTATTAAAAATGCAGCAACACCCATTATTCTGTATAAGTGTTTAAAATCACTGAGATTAAAGCCTTCTGCTTGGCTTTAACCACACCAGCCATGAAGTTTGTAATAATTAACATTCAGCTGTAGCAGTGAATAAATAAGATAAAGTAATATTTGTCTATTTATCACAATAGCCAACCTTACTATCCAAATCTGTACAAGATGAGCACTTTGAGGCAAAAAGTTAAATTAAATTAGAAGACATTCTCCCAATTGAATGAATGTTTTAATGCAATTCTAGATTTAAATCTGAAACTCCAGCAAGCTGTTAAGGCCCACACAAGGGAAAGAGAAAATAAAGTAACATTCTTTGGTGTTATTTAAACCATCATATAAAAGCATTGACAACAAAATTTAAAAAGTATTGTCTTTTTTAATCTGTAACTTGCAAGTTTTGTTAGCTACAGCTATGCAATATGCTACAAATATCTCACCTGAGCTACACAACATGCTATGAGCTCCAACCCTCAATCATGTTTATTATTATTATTGATTGATTGATATCTTAATTCTGTGTCATAGAAGGATACTCTTAACCAGTAAAATTTGGTGACAAACAGCATCTATTACCTAACATATCAATATCACTGATAAAAAAAATATATCATGAACTTAGTTTACATATTCTAAATTGAAACTTTGCTACCAAATTACTATAACCTAAAAGAGTATGAAAATGTGAGTACATTTATAAATATTTTAAATATCTTGAAAACTTCAGCAAAACAAACCCTAATACAATAAAAAATAAACCCTTTATAACAATCAAAAAATAAACCAAACCTATAGCCTATTTATGAACAATGACGTATTTTATGATTGGATTATTAATAAATCAAATAGGGGTATTTAAAATATTTTAAAAGAGGGAAGAGAAGGAACATTTTATAGTACAGGACATTGCTCCTCATTAAAAAGAACAATCACTTCCTTTCCTATAGTACTTTCACAGCTATGTTACAATTATGTTTATTCACTATAAAACATGATTGCAATGAGTCATCCAGTGTCATGATTACAACCAATTTTCCTAAAATTTAAGATAATTATAAAAGTTTCAAGTATATTTTAAATATTGTTTAAAAGAGAAAAAAATGTACATTTGTTACATCTACATATTTAATTCAATAATATCATCGTGATTAAATAATTCAAACACATACCATTTGATTAATTAGGTCATCAAAGTTAATTTTAGCATCAAAAGATATGATATTAACAAGTATTGACCTGGGAAATTACATTACTGTGAAGATTATTTTAACTAGATGTAACAAAACAAACGGTTTGCAGATTTTATTGACAGCAATAACAAGTCTTCAAAAAGTAGGACTTTTTCTTGAGTCACTTTCTTAATTGACATATTGAAATTTTGAACAGTGATGAAACTTTACTAGCACATTGCAGTTAACAGATGTTTTTTCTATCACAACCTCTCGCCTCCAAAACAGCAATATTACCATTGACCATAAGATAAATACAATATGAAGCATTATTTCACACAAGCATATGTATTTTAAGGGCAGAAGAGTAACAAAATGTGAGAATGTTTATTCAGATTTTAAAAATCTTGAAAACTTATCAGAGCATTTTTCAAAATATTTTAAAAAGGGAAAAGGGAAGAATATCTTCTAGTATAGGATGTGTGTAGTTACTTGTAGAAATTAGTTGCTATTATCTGCAGTATACACACATACAAAATATGTTTATTATAAATATCAAAGGAAAGAGTTGATAAAATATTATATGTAACTTATAAAAGTAAATTTTCCACATTTTTGAACAATACTTCAGATTAGATTTAATTTAAAATCATGAGAGATATAAAATTATTTTTACTAATCACATAATGCACTCTCAATCCTTCATGTTTTATTTTAAGCATAAAATTTAGAAAATAAAGCTGATGTGGTATAAGTAATGTACCTTTCTTAGGATCAAATCTAAGAATAGAGTTTGTTTGATTACAATTACATAAGATTTCTAGATGAATTCTATACTTTTCTGTTGTTTACAATATCTAATAAATTATGTTATAATTTGTGCACTAAACCAGAAAAAAATCAGTAAAGTAGTTTTGATAAGAAAAAACTAAATATTTTACAAAAAAAAAAAAAAACAAGGATACAAGTCATACTTTAAAAAGAGAAACCTATTAACATCCATATAGATTATTTGGTACTTTTCCATTTTACCGGCACAAATCTCACCAAGCAGACCTTATTGGCGACAACACACAGGATACACATATTCCATTTGGTATTGGTTGTATCATATATAGCAACTTTATCACTTGCACCGGCAATATAAAAAATAACTGATTATTTACTAATAATTCTGTTTTAACCGTGATCACGGTCCTGAATGGTCTGCCTTTCCTGGCCTACGGTATCGCATGTGACGGGTGTTTCCGTGCCACCTGGCCCATGATCACACTGGTGCGAGTTCAAATTGGAGCGTTTAATTTGAATTTTTAATGGCTATTACATGGCACTGGAAGTTCCTCATATTTTCAAATATCGTTCCTCAGTGTTGACCTTCAATTCACGCTTTTTTTTCCCTCTTGAATAAGAGTAATTTGAAAATGTATACAACTGCATTTGTTCACTTTTTTTGATCAGATTGTGGATTTAATTGACTGTGATTTACTGTGTGCAGGGATTTCTTTATATTTTGACAGAGTTGGGGGGATGATGAAATGTTTATTGGTTAGCATTGGGAGTAGACTTATTGTTCGCAAGATGATATTTATATGTTTTTGGATCAGTGTTATCTTTGCTATCATGGTGAAAAGATTGAAATATCTGAATGAAAAGTCAAGGAGACAATGTGTTGTTAGCACAAAAGATTCCCTAAAAGAAAGAAAATGCAAGCTGATATATTATAAATGCAAAATTTTCTATGCAGGGCTTTGTCCTGAATAATGTTTTGAACTGTATCATAAGCTTCAAAAGTTTTAAGTATTTAGTAATTTTATTTCATTCATTTTGCATTTGTTTGTATTCATTTCTCTAACATATTACATATATTTTAAATTCTTGAAAATTTAAAAACGATTGTCATTTACATTGTTGTTATCTTCTTAGTTATATAATTTTTTTTTTATCAAAATGAATATAATTTCTTTAAAATTCGCAATTATTTCTTTATATATCACAAATTTTACAACTGCATATTTAGATGCTATCAATGATAATTATTTGCAAGTTTCACTGCATTTAGTTACAAGGATGGTTTTATATGAATTTTTATATGAAATTAGGCTTAACGAGGAAAATCGCCCGGTCCTGTGTGTGCGTATACTTTCGGAACATGCTGTCCTGGGGAAGGAGTTCTTTCTCCTTTCGCCGGTCTTTAACAAGTTAAATGTATTTTAATGAAAAACAATTTTCATGCAAACAGTAACAAAATATGCATAATAATTCTACACTATATCTACAAAAGAATTTCTGAAACATTTACTTTAAGTAAAAATTATTTTTTATAAGAAAAATTCTTACGTGTGCTGAGCTTCCAAAGCTTTCTCAAGTTTACTATGACATATTACAGCATGATACCTTTGTGCAGCATTTGTGAAATCTGGTTGTATCTTAACAGCATTTTCAAAGCAGATTGCTGATTTATTATAATCTGCCAAAACCTATCAAAAACAAATTATAATACATCCATCACACAGA
Organism: Nephila pilipes; assembly: GCA_019974015.1. Classification (NCBI taxonomy): domain Eukaryota; kingdom Metazoa; phylum Arthropoda; class Arachnida; order Araneae; family Nephilidae; genus Nephila; species Nephila pilipes. Next base: position 827,314 of record BMAW01001293.1, on the reverse strand, counting down.
GCATAATGAATGAAAGTTGGATAAAAAAAATCATTTAGTTAATTTACACAGAATGATACAAAACTGCACAATTCATAAATTTTACTACATTTTGAAAATACATACAAACCTCCTCAAAAGTTATCTTGGCCACAAGATAAAATTTATAATACAGTAAATAAAATACATCATTAGTTAAAACACCTCCTTTTAACTTCTTTTGATTTTTCAATAATGCCTTATATTCAAGTACCTTTGGATTACAAAATCTTTAACATGATTTTCATTCAAATATTTGTTTGCATTAACAACATATTAGAATGACACAACTTACTTGTGACAAACCTTGCAATTTTACAATCCAAACAGATTACAACTTCCAAGTACATCATATAAAATCCTTTCTCCACATTCAGATTTAGAGGATCAGTATGATTAAACATTTAGCTACCTTCCATGACGATATTTAGTAAAATTAGGACTCAAGTAATGGCTTGTCTCAAATATCCTCAAGTCACAAAGCTTGATATCCAAATCATGAGCTAATAGCATATCAATTCTCAATTGTAATTTTAAGCATCTCACATTTAAAATAGAAAAATACTACCAAATTTATGCAAAAATGACCAAATTTTTTGCAATTTTCGGGTGTCAAAATCAATCATTAAATATTCTCAATAATTCACCAAGTGCATTGAGTCAAAATCAATCATTAAATATTCTCAATAATTCACCAAGTGCATTGAATAATTCAACTATTTATTGAGCTCAAAATTACAATTTTTAAAGTAAAAAAAAATAATGCTATATGTTTTTAATATATTTTATTTAACTTGACCTAAATATCCATTACTTCTGTTGTAGTGGGAACCATAAGCACGTTTTACACTCCTTGTGAATTCTTCCATTTTTTTTTTATCATCTAAACTTACATATTATGTTTACATTTACATCATTAGACTTCTAATATTTTACTGTAAATATAGCTTCTACATAACAGCATCATACTATGAAATGTTCCCCATTCAGCAGATCAGAATTACATAAGCTGTCAATAAATACAACCAAATATAAATATCCTAGGAATTGAAATAGAAGTGCAAATAGGATTAAGGTAGGTATATTTCCACAGATAAGACAAGGTATAAATTTTCATCAAAATTTTAGTTTTAACATGTATCTGTCCTATAAAATGATCCTCAAACTATCAATGGTCTATGATTTTAATTTAGATAAGCGATCATCATCTAAAACAAATTTCATTTCCTTCCATCAGGCAGAAGTACCTATAGAAGCATGTGTGAAATCATGAACATGCATATAGTTCTTACAAGTTTTATTGTAGGTTGTATCGTGTATTCAAATAATTTGTACTTTAAGTGTAAATTTTATTACGAGTGTCTAATCATGGAACCAATAGGAAGAAGGAAATACAAACAAGCTTCAAGTTAAAAGTCATGAAACAGGCTAAAGAATCATACAACTGTGGTGTAGCAAAGGCTTTCAATATAGCAGAGAAAATGGTAAGTGATTGAAGAAAGAATAAAGATACAATAAAGTCAATGAAAAAATATTGTATGCGAAGAGGAATAGCTAGCAGGCTAGATTTAGAAAATAATGTTGTTAAATGAGTACAAGAGAGAATAGAGGCATAATTGTTATGTTGTTACACAAAATATGTTAAGGCTTATGCATTGAAGTGGACACAGACCAGCCCAGAACAAGGCAAAGAATTTAAAGCAACAGTATCTTAGTGCAATCATCTTATGTATGGAAAAAAACAGGTAATACGACAAAAACAAAAATTGCTCAGAAATCACCACAATTTCTCGACCATAAAATCACGAGTTTTCATAATTCAATTTAAATATGAATAGAACTGAACCCATATGATTGAATTATCAACAATGAAAGTAAGGATTATTGGAGGAGATATTTACCTAAGATCAGGGGTGGTCAAACCGTGGCACATTGAATGATTACAAGTGGTGCTTTAGTCAGTTCCAAGAGAGCCATCATGGTGCCAAGCATTGAAGCAGAATTTTTGTGTGAGTCCAGAATTATCTTTACCAAATGAGACTATGATAGCTGTATCATCATGAAGTGATATCATCTGATACAAGAGATCATTCATGACTATTGTAATTTGCACTTCATTAAACTGGCAGGAATTAGTTAATTAAACTGCGATTCCATTTTTTGCCTTACGTGAAGCAGATTTTACCCTTATCTCTATTTACCAACCTCAAACCATGAACCTAAGACAATGTAAAATAGCTTGAGTTATATGGAGCATCTGAACTCAGTTGTCAAAATTGGTGCATGGTATCTAAAAAATTAGCTATCCCTGTCTTAGATGATGAATATGGAAATTTTGCAGAATTTTAAATACATTAGTGAATGATAAGTTTTGTTTTATAATGGTTTTAATTCATATAAATTTCTATTTCATTTTTTTGCATCTGACCTATAAAACAACCTTTGATTTTTGGGACCTTTTTAATTCAATTATAGTCTTATCTAACAAAAATATATGGTACTCATTAATAAACTTAAATTATGATTACTCTCTTATAATATTGTCATTTTTTTTCAGTTATGAAAAACAATCATTTCTTATAGTTTAAGAAAAACTATAAGAAATGAACAATGATTTATAGCATATCTTTGTATGCTATAATAGCTATGAATGTAATGTAAAATATGGAAATTTATAGCAATGCTATCTTGTCTCAATATAAATTTGCTAACAAATTTAAAGTATTTTTCTATCAATAGACAATAGATTGAATGAAGTTTTAATTTTACAAAGAAAATAAATTATATAAAACACACAAAATTATTACAAATGGAAAAAAAATCTTAGTAACTGTTAGAATATAAATGCAAAAATCCAATAAGCATTAAATTCAGAATATAACAAACACATTTATTTAGCTTGAGAAATTGATTGAAACAATGGCAAATTCTATAATTTTGAAGGTTTCTTTTTCAATTCTTTTTTCCTCAAATCTGATTTATGTAGTGGATGTAAAATATAATACACATATTCATTGTCTATATACATTTGTGTGACTCTAAAATTAATTTATGAAAGTACAAAATAAGATTCAAAATAATTTTATTAGAAGGGAAGTAGAAAGCAAATGTTACTAAAAGATTAAATAATTTTTATAACCCTATAATTATTGCTATATATTTCAATATTTTAATGCAATATTATAAATAATATTAAAAAAACAAATGAGACTTAAATTTAAAGTTATTAAAGTTTATATGAGTTCTTGATTTAATCCTAAGTTTTCCCCCATCTTCTTCTTTGGTAAAATAAATTTTTTTTAATCTCATAAAATAAAAATTTCTGTAATTTAAATGTAACAAAGAGTTATTCAAAAATATGACATTAATTCTAGCATGAAGTGAAAGTAAATTCATAAGTTTTGAAAAAAGACTTAAAAACCATAACGATTTGAAATTCTATAGACAAAACCTAGTTTCTTAATGCTAATTTGATATTTATATTCTTTTTTACTTTATACATTTTAGTTAAATAATTTTGAAGTAGATTTTATAAATAAAAATTGAGTTAATAGAAACACATTTAATTTCGGAAAGTTGTATTGATAGAATTTACATCATGGTGAAGATATTTTAACAACTACGATTGAACTTTCCAAGACCTGTCCAATTTACAACAAGTGCAAAGTAAAATTTCTTAGAAGTTCTATGATATAATTTGATGTATAAAATCAAATATATAACCAACATTTCATGAAAGTGTGACCTTTTTAAAATTAAAAGGTAAATTCTCATTTCCAAGTAGCTTGATAACTTAACCCTTTCAGTACAAGTATGCCAAATACACATCACTTGTGATCATCGTTCACAGCCGAATGTCCCACCTATGCATCACTGGAGATTGAGCTCAAAGGCTAGGCAATGCATATTGGCATTTTAAGATATCAAACGTTTTTTTTTTTAAAAAAAATCTCTAGATGGCGTCCTATATCCATTACTTTTGAACTGAATATAGTTTTAAGATCTTGAACATCAGATTGTTCATAATCTGTCTTAATTATTTTGCTCAGCAGCTGTTGTGGGGGAGGAGGGTAAAGAAACTGAACTCTGCTCTTTAAACTTCCATGTGATGTACATTCGTGTTTCTGGTTTCTCTCTGTATGCTTTTTTGTTTGGTTTTTGCTATATATTATTTTCTTCCTTTTTAGAGTTTTACTGTCAGTACTGTTTCATTTTGTGTTGCGTTTGGATGTATTTCATTTACTTTCCTTTTTATTTCGGAAAACCTCGACTTTTGGTTATAATAGCGAGTAAGCATCGCTTATCAGAAGAATATACTCACATGGTCAACTAGCCAATTTATGATAAGAGTGTTATTTATTTTGTAACATGTTTGAAAGCATTATTTCTACAGATTCTGATGCAGACATTTTGTCAAAGATGTACAATACAAGACTTTGCATTAATCTGCACTTCGAGAATTACCACAATCGGTCTTCGCTTTAAGTTTTGTTACTTCTTTTAAATGGTCTTTCTTGCATATTTTTTAAATTAATTTTGAAATTTAATAATGTATTTTGTCAATAAAACTTTGGAATAATTTCAAAAGCGCTTCCAAAAATTATTTCTCATAAGCACTTTTTTATATACATTTTTCTGTAAATTAAAAAGAACCGATAATTAAAAATGCTAATTTTTAAAAAATATCACAGCTTAATTAATAATCTAAAATGTTTCCAAAAGTTATAACATTGAGATGATTTTTCCTCCCTAAAGTTAGGCTTAGCAATGCAAAATCCTGTCCCATGAGATAGTTTCTTTCGATTCTCCTCCATCCCCAGGGAACGTCCAAAGTAAAGGCTTGCCATCCCAAAAGGGTTAAATAAAGAGTATAAATTACTGATATGATATAAATTATAATATTTAATGAGATTCCAATATTTAATTTCTATAATGACCAATAAAAACCAAAACATTTAATAAATATTCATAATTGAGGATGATTTTAGTGGTAATACACCAGAATCCTAAATTAAAACCTCTCAGATTCAAAATCCAATTAATAAAAAATTGTCAAAAACATTAATGCACTATAACTTTATTTATTTATGAATTTTATTTTATAAATGACACATTACTCTTATCTATTCACTTTCAAAAATTAGTTGTTAGTAGCAATGCAATATTGATTACATAATATAATTTCAAAAAAGATATTAATGATTTTGAACTTATTCAAATAATAAAACATACTGCATATTTGCAAGCATGATTTCCAACAAAATTAAATAAAAAAATCTATTATTTGGCTATTAAGAAAGAACATTCAAGAAAAACTCACAGCATATATATTTCCAAGAGTGAAATGACATATTGCATTGTTTGGAGCTATGTCTACTGCAGCATGGACAACAATAGCAGCTTCTTCAGACATGTGCGACAGATGTAAAATGTTACCCAGATTGATTAGTGTTACATCTTTATATTCTCTGAAAATAATTTTATAAAAACAAAAATTTTATAAAAATTATTTACTTAACTCAGCTTATCATAAATAATAAAGTGATTAATTATTAATTCAGAAAAATTAAAAATCTTACCTAGGTGAAAAGTGCAAGGCCCTTCGCACACACTCGATAGCATTGGTAGCATCTCCATTTACACGCCAAAAATATGCAGCCATATCATACAAAATCCATGATGTTTTGTTCTGCATGACAAATACACACACATAAATATATACAGCTAAAAATTTTCTAAAATTTAAGATTATTCATATAATAAATGTGAAATAAAGATTGCATACATTCATTTTAACCAAATAAAAATTCACTTTTTAAGGGACACATCTTTATTCTAAGAAAATATAGTAAATAGTTTTCATTTTAAAAAATAATATATGTTACAGATTATTCCTTGCATCATGAAAAGATTACATAAAATAAAATTTTTTTTAAAAAAAAATTGTTAAACATGAAACTTTAATTACAATAAGAATTGAAAAATTTTATATCTATGCAAGTAAATTACATTAATTAATCACAAATATGATGAATGCTATTATTTATAGACCTTCTTAAAAACACTTATTGATTAAATAGTAAAATTACAAATAGTTTTATAAAAATGATTGTGTTATACTGCATTTTAAAAACCTAGTAACAGATATTGTACTTGTGCAGTGTTTCAAAAGAATGCAGCAAAATGTAATATATATAACTGACAGAAAGATTAGTTGGTTTGAAGTATAAATTAAAATGTGGAAGATCAATACAACAATAAAATGCAAAAAGTAATTTTTCATCACGAAATGATTAACAATAATTCATAAAATTCTAAATTTGGAATGATTTTCTCAGTAAAAAATTTTCAAGATGGAAAATAAATCATACAAACAAAGGATAAAAAAAATTACATACATATAAGAGCACTAAAATCATAAAATATATAAATTCTTAGTTATAAAAAATACATTTAACATGGTTATAAGGTATGTAAAATAACAGTACAGATAGAAGAAAAAAGAATAATTAGTTACATAAGATATTATTAAGAAAAAAAACATTTCATATAAAACAATCCGAATGTTCGTGTAAAAACTGAATATATTCACAAAATATGAAACATAATTTAATCTGCAACTTTTCAATTTACCTTATGGAGAAATACATGGACCAAATGGCCATATAATCCAATATTTTCAACAGTAGTCACAGCATGATGAAGGCCGACTTCAGCAGTCATAGTCAAATTATGACGATCTCGAACACCCTAAACAAATTAAAATTAAATGACTTATTTAAAACAAATAATATACAAATGTTTTATTACAAACTTTTAGACAATACTGACATATGTATCAAAAAATTTTAAAAATATTTTGAGGATAAAAGATATTACTTTAAACACATATATTACACAAAGCATAGATGAAGTTGTAATCCATATGAGAATTAATCAACAAAAGGAATATTTATAATAATTTCAGAAATATAAAAACAAAGATTTTTAAAATATCAGAAATATTCCTTTTTAGAAGTTCACAATCAAAATCACAATATTTTTTTAAAAGTATAATGTAGTGATAATTTTCTTCTTATATTTAAATTACTTCTAAAGTATTGTATATCAACCTCACAATACATTTAAAAAATTATCTTAATGAGTTCTATAAATAAGTTCAATAATAAAGTATATCCCTACATCAAATAGTTTTTCAACATAATATCAGCCAAATTATGAAAAATATACCAATCATATTTTATTAAATTAATACATCACTTCTTCACATTTAAACTTTCTAAGAAATGATAAATATACACTTTGGAAATATGTGAATTATCCTAATATTATTGTTATTATTCATTGTTGCATAAATATATAAAAAAGTTAAGAGTTACATAACTCTTTAATGTTTAAAATAATCATATTAGTTAAAATATCAAGAAATTTTGACTATTTTAAGCACTATTATTCTTCCAGTTATAATAAAATTATTATTGATACACTACATTAAAGTTTTTTGCATAGCTTTTTAATAAAAGAATTAGAAATTAACAGTTGAAAAATATTAAAAAGATGCTTATTTTTCCCAATCACAGGAAATAATTGATGTCTAAAGTAAAAAATTTAAAAACAGTAAATGTGACAATGACATTTATTCACTCTGCAATTTTAAACCGACTTTTTTCAAATCAAGACATTTTTTATATTTTGAATAAATTTTTCCAACTACTATAAAATCATACATATCTATAAATCTCCAACTACCAAGACTGTGAACTGCTAATAATTCAAAAGCTATTAGACTGAAATACAAGCCAGTATAATTATTTTCATAGATATAAGATAATGTGGAAATAAATGAATTGCATTCTAATTTATAGAAAAGTTATATAAAATGAGAAATGGATTCTAGGTGATAAAAGGTTGGAGAAATATTGATATTAGTTAGTAATTCTTTCAATTTAGTTACAAATATATGTTTGTCAGCATGCTAGTGTTAGTAAAGAAAACATCCAAATACACATTTTAAAATTTCAAGACAGCAAGCAAAACAATATATACTAAATGTTAAAATTTTATGTAAGTTCACCTTTAGTTAGCTCAAATTAAAATTAATTTACATATCTACATGAATAACTTAAAATTAGAAAATATAATGTGAAGTTCACATGTTTTCTAAAACTTCAAAATTATATTAAAAATTAAGCATTCAGTAAAGCATGAGCAGAATTCCATATGATTCATTTTAACAGGTAATTAACATCACAGAAATTAAAAAAAAAAAAAAAAGTTTCTTGAATACATATTACTCTAAAACACACAATTAAGCAAGAGTTATTATCAGAACAACATTCTGTAGTTTCTTGTAATTTCAACTAAATATTTAATTTTTATTTTCATACATGACCAGTTCTTGCATTTATCAAGTAATGAAGCCAGATTGTACAATACTATGAAGCTTATGTAATTAGCCCTTGGATGCAGAAGATTTAAATCTTAAAATGGAAACAAAACTTAAAACTTAATGCGGGAACTAATTCAAATTTCAGAAAAGAGTTAAATTTAGGAATTTTATGTTTAGTTTAAGAAAAATTAGAGTAACCACAACTTCTGATGTTATATATATATATATATATAATTGTTAAAATATATATCTTGAATCATTACAATCATCACAAGAATATGTTTGCTTATAAATGTGCATTTTTGATATCCACATGTACAAATATACATGTTTCTATTTGTCTACACGGAAAAAGCCACATAAACAAATAGAACCATGAGCATTACATGTAAATAGAATCACTCACAATTTATTGTTATCTGAAGAGGAACATAAATATTATTGAAGTCAGCCATGTGTGGTTTCAAGTGTAAAGATAAACGAAGTAAAACAAAGTCAATATACTTGAAATTACCTACAATTCACATATTATGCAATTTTGAAACTTTTTTCTGACCCGAGATTTGATATCTTGTATATCACATTATATTTACATAATTATATTTATGAAAGGTGTCTGAGGAAATTTATTTCAATTACTGTCTCTTGATTTACAAGGGATGGGAATAGTATAATAGACCAACACACACACAACAATTGTGATCAGTGCATTGTGAATCCTCTTCAATAAGTCATGTCTACAAAGGCACATCAAAATAAAAACTAAGTTCTCCTTTTCTTTCAAATGCTTTAAAAAATAGTTTAGATGGTAAAGGAAGGACAATTTATGAATATATATTGTTCAAGAACATATCTACATTTTTAATAACAAACTATTAAACTTAATATTATTGATGAAACAGAATACTGAAACCATAAATGCACTCAAAAAAAAAAATCCAAAAAATAAATAAAGATTAGTCTATACTTACAGTTAAATGTTCAAAAGCATGCATACTGAAATCAAGATCCACAACTTCATAACAATAAGGTTTCTTAAATATTATGTCTCGATCCATTGTATCGGCATATTCAGTGAACTCATCTCTAGAAATAATTCAATCACAAAAAAAAAAAAAATTAATATATTAATAAAATTGATAAGAACAGAAGAATAAAAAGAGAGGAAACAGAACAATTTTAAAAATTTGATTACATAAAAGGCAAGATAATTCCTTTCCAAATTATATTAAAGTATAAATGCTCTTATTTGGTTTAAGCATTTGATAAAGAGCAAAAGCAATATTTTACTTATTGAAAATAAACTTCAATAAATAGAATATCATGAAATAATAAATCTTAAAATTCTTTTTCTTTATATGTCTGAAATTTTTAAAAAGGAAAACATCTTTTCAACAAAAAAAAAAAATTACTTTTTTTAGCTCAAAAAACTTAAATTTCTAAATAAGAAAACAGAAACACGCAAACTTTTTAAAGAAGTAGACAGAGTTGGAAGAGAAAAACCAATGAAGAACACTGTACCCAATTATCTGGCCAGGAGTACATAATTAACATTATCTCTACAATTTTGCATTTCTATGATGAAGCATAATGAATTTTTTTTGAGGAATGCAATACTAGATTTCACTCCCCCTCCCCACAAAAAAAAATAGATAAGAAAATTATGATAAATTTCATAACTAAGTAAATTCATCACAAAGCACTTATTAAATTTCAGTTCATTAACTCTTTCTAACTATTCTATGAAAAAGAGTGCTCTCAAAGAACTAAACATTTACCAAAATTATGACCAATGTCCTTAAATAACACTTAAAAAATCAATACAAAAAATTAACTTGATAAGTATAAGAATAATGATGTCATTTTCATTCTGGTTCCTCTACTTAATATTTATGAAAATGAAATATAAAAATTATATCATAGTGATAAAACATATATCTAAAATTTGTATACATAAAAAAAATTACTTTACTAAAAATAATAAATGAAATTCACTTAAAAAACACTAACCCATTTGCATTATTCACTTAACAAAATTAACATGTATTATTCACTTTACAAAAATTAATAATAACATTAAAGCAATCCATAAATTCACCAGTACACATAAATAATTTAATGGTATTAGGAAAATTTTTCAAATTATAAAATTTACAACCCTTTTTTAAATGAAAAAAAAACTCATAAAAATTAACTTGGATCTTTTTCCAACTCATAATAAATTTAAACATAAAACATTAACTTTCCACATAAAAATTAAAATTTACTTTCCTTTTAAAGGTTATTGCAAGACATAGTCAAAATAAATAAAAGTTATTCAAAATAAGTAAATAGTTATTCAAACCTATGAGTCCTTTTACAAAATATTCATAAAATATGTTAGCAATATTTAGCTTCACTGATGATTGAGAATGATATAATGGCATTTTTCAAAATAAATAAATAAATAAAATAATGTTAATCCATCATAAAATACATGAAAATTACAAGAATGTATTTTACACATTCAAGATGAAAGTATTTCAAAAGAGAATAGTAATTTAAACCATCATAAGTTTATTTGTAAACCAATGCTTAGTTCTTCAACTATATAACCCAAATTATTTAACCATAATTTTTATAATACAGTAGCAAAACAATAACTAAGTGAAGTTTAAATTTCTTTAGATTAAGCAAAAAAAAAAAAAAATTAAAACTATGGGTTAAAAAAAAATTCTTACAACAATGTTGATTAATCATATTTTTGTCCATTAAATATATAATAAAATATAAAACAAAGTACCATCCAATAAACTTACCCAAACTCTTTATAAGGAGGAAAAGGAACAACAGTACTTGCGTACAGATCAAAATCTGTTAGAGGTTTTTCAGCTGCCACACAATCTTCATCGGTAGCATATATTTTGCCTTCAACATTTGCTTCTTTGTCATCTCTGTGATCTATCTCTTCTTTCTGAGTAATCAATTTTTGTTTCAATTCTTCAACTTCAATAGCCCGCTTTTCTTGTTCCATTAAAGCAAGAAGATCATATGGACGTTTCAAAGAAAATGGTGAATCCAACTGGAAGAAAGGATTTATAATAAGCACATAACTTTGATTGATTCACAAAATGGATTATCAAGTAATTATCAAATGCCTCTTCAGAGAAAAGGGAGTTTTAACATAATTTATAATTATATTTTAAAACAAATTAGATACATAACTGCTATATGTCAGTCTACAAATTTTCTTTTTTGTTTAATGAATAATAAACAAGCACAAATTAAATTTTGTTCATGATTGCAAATCTTATTGTAAATGGCTAATTGACTTGCAATAGCAATTTAAAAAATCATTTGAGAAAATCAAAAATTACAAATGAAAATATTTTACATTGATATTTCAAGCAATTTCAATTATTATCTACTACAGAATGGAATAGAAACTCAAAATGGTATTTTATTTTTTAACTGTATCATATCAATGAAAGAAAGTTTTCAAGCTTTTCATATTTTCTGTCATTTCACACATACACACACAAATAATAATCTTCCAATGAAATTAAATCTTAATCAAGCATTTTACTCCTATATTACAACTCAAACTATTAAGATAGTCCTTTAAATAAAAACTTTGGGTAAAATCTTAAAATGTTTGTCCAGCTCCCTTTTACAAGTTTTATCTCAAATAGTTTTTTTAATCATGAAAAATTATGCATAATAAAACAAAGTGCAATCTTGAAATAGATTGAAGATAATATGTGTTTTCCTTTCATCCTTAAACTCAAAATGATCTAATTGGAAATATTAATACAGCTGTATTTTGGTAGACTATTACTAGCAAATTTTTTAGCTTTTTTCAATCTATTTACACAGCAGGAGGATTACTGAATAAGTACTACAGCTGCATAAATTTTTTATGATTTACAGATTTCCCAACTTTCTAACTAAAATATTTGAACCAGAAAAAAGCGATTCTTCCTCAGATGTAACATAAGATGACTGCATTAATCTAACAATCAGATGTGGATGACAATATAAAACAATAAAATGTATAGAAATTTGAATTAACTAATTGAATCACATATGTAACAAATGTAAAAAATAATTTTAATATGATACATCACATTTCACCCACAATACAACTGAATATTAGATACCTTTAGCAAAAAATGTATAATATGCATCTTACAATCAGGAGTTTTCATAAAATAATTTTTTAAAGTTAAAGGAATTATTTATAGCTTCTGTTATAATATCTTCACACCAGTAATAAATTATTTGATTAAGTAACAACTTGTCTAGTACAGTAAAGTATTTTTTCATGTTTTTACATATGCAATATTACAGCAATGAAAATTACCTTTCGTGCCAGTTTGTTCAATACATTTATAGAATAAAAACATTACATGAATAAAATCATTAAATGAGTTCTGGATAATTTCAGTCCATTAAAATTTTTCAACCAACCTACTTTTGACACTTAATTAATACTAATAATTTGTTAATAAAAATATTAATTTATGAAAAATGCAGCATAAGTGAAAAACAAAATTTACTGTGGATCCAAACAGACAATTAAAAAATTGAAATACATATATATATATATACATATACATACAATTATGTTAAGCATTAAAAAAAAAGAAGCTAATATAAATAAAATACAGCAAAAAAATGTCACAAAATTGTTTGAAACATTACCCTTAGTTGTTACAGCATAGATAAGTACAAAAGTATGCCACAAAAGAGAGACAAGGTGGTTTATAAAAAAAATAAGATAAATAGGCCTCATAAAACAAAAAAAAATTATTTCATTCATTATACTTTCCTAAATAAGTAAAAATTGTCTAAATAAATATATAAATAACTCTCTCTCTATATATATATCTCTCTCACTCACTCACACACACACATACATATATTAATGCTAATAATAATAAATATTAACTTGACAACAGACACAGATTCTTTATGTTGGGGGTCATTTTCAAATTGGCATGTGCAATCCCAAGTATAACAATTCCCTCTTTTCTGCATTTCTCTCTAATATTCACTATTTTATCAATTTATTTAAAGTTAATTTATTGTGCTTAGTAATTGTTTCAATCTGAAATAGATGAATATGTCCAATGCCTGAAAAAAACTGTGTGTTTGATGAGTAATAATACATTTCTTAAAAATAAGTTCTAAAATTTATTTAAACACAAAATTACAATGGGAGACTCTGAAAGCTTGCTGTATCATATCCTTTGATCATGGACAAAGATGCATCTTCTCCCCCACACACATACACTCTCTTTCATTCATAAATGTTCTTTGAAGGTTTAGAACATAAGCAATTTCCAACTATTTTTATAAAAACAGAATGATAAATAATGAAATGACATATAATTGATGCAAGATTCTATTTAAAAAAAAGTCAACTTTTGCAATTATTAATATTTATCATGGAAAGTAGCAAAAAAAAAAAAAAAAAAAGAAAATGTTGCTTTGAGCAGATAAAAAATAGCCATCAACCAATTATATATATTTTCTGGCAATCAAGAATGAAATTAGATCCCACAATTTCAACCCAATCCCTTTCAAAACATAGTATAAATGAATAATTTTATTTATTTTTTTTTCGACTTTTTTGACAATTTTATTATTTACATTCATTGCCATAAAAAATTGCACACCAAGTAACAGTTATCAGCATAAAATGAAATTTTACATACATAAATACAACGTTAATGTACGTATGTGATTACAAAATCAAAGCAAAATGATCATTTATTGCAGAAAAATTACAAATGAATGGAGGTTTTAGTACCCTGTTGGGCCACTTCTAGCATGAATGCACAATGTGATACAGTTGGGCATTGAGGCATACAAGTCCCGTATGACGTCCTGCAACATCTCATTCCACCGTTCCTGTAAAAGCACCTTTAATTCGACCAAACTCGTAGGCCATCTAACTTGACTTCCTAAATTATCCCAGATATATTCAATTGGTGACAAATCTGGGGTTCAGATAGGCAGGATGGTACTTTTCTGTTAAAGGGAGTTGCAAAAAAAATCGCCAAGTCATGTTGCGTGAATTCACCTTTCTCCCAATGTAGTACTACTGCGTTTGCCCATGATATCTCTCCCATTTAGCGAAAAAAAAAATCCAACCATCACCAACAGCCTCCTTTGATGGAAAAGCACAATAGTAAGGGAAGCCCAAAAATGTAGTGGAGGGAATACTGTAAAACTTTTGCTGTGTGTGGGTGAGCATTGTCCTGCTGAAAATGGCTCCTGGAATCCCTGCCCCGAGAGGCAGCACATGGCTGAAGAATGTCATGAATGTACTTCTGGATTGCCATAGTGCAGTGAATCAATATTACGAGTGACTGTGTGTCATATGCGATGGCACCCCATACCATCACACCAATTATGGGAGTGGTGTGCCGCTATACAATGAAGGCAGGATTGAGATGTCCAATACAGGGCTTCCCCACACATACACTATTGTCATCACTGCCCAAATTAAATCAGGATTTGTTGCTAAAAACGACATAATTCCATTTGGTTGCAGTCCAAATCCTTCGAATGAGACACCACTCCTAATGGAGGCAACGGTGAATGTGTGTCAATGGCAGTACAAGTAATGAGTGCTCTGATAGCAATAGTCCTTCAGCCAGGCACCTTGTTATGGTAGACTGACACAGAGGCCCTTAGTGAAGGTGCTGCCTGTGTATGGATGGTGGACAAGACAGTTGACTCTATGCATGCATATTGTTTGATGTGACTGTCTTCTCAACTATTAGTCAGTCGAGGGCATCCTGAGCCGGGTCGTTGTGTAACAGACCTCTCTCTCTTTTCCACTGGTCCCAACACTTCCTCACAATAAGTCAGAACAGCCTAGATGGCAAGCTACTTGTTGAGCTGACCACCTGGTTTTCATCATTCCTATGATTCTACCTCTCTCAAACTCTGACAGCTGCTAAAAATGTCTCCGATAGTGGCATGATGGCATCTCTAGTTAAAAAGCTTCCCTCTGCAACAGATAAAATACATGTAAACAAGCTTCGCTTACCTGTTTTATAATCCAAGGAGAATGAAATTCAACGCCCTCTGGTGGCATTACACAATGTGCAATTCCACAGCATTTCGAATCAATTCCATATCTGATTGACACGTACTTTCATGAAGTTTGATAACAATTCTACTCTTATTTCTTGGTGCACAAATTTTTATGGCAATGAATGTATATTAAGCAAGGCAGAAAAGGAATGAAAACATTAAATTTTCTCTTGACCTGTGTAACATAATGAATGTTCTTCATATAATCTACAACTAAAAAAGGTATCAGCTAGGTTTCATAATTTTTTTAAAAAATTACAGTAAAAAGATGCAACTGCTATTAATAGTAGAAACAGAACTTCAAAACAATTTTTAAATTGAACTTTTATCATTTATTGAGGGAAAATATAGTGGTAGAATGAGAAAACTATAAAATAAATGACATGTAAATAATAATAACAAGTTTATCACATGTTATAAAGAGTGTGGTGCCCTATATATTCAGAAAATCTGTCTCTCAATTTAAATGACATGTTTTTATACTAACTTGAAATTGAAGATCACATTTCTAAGCTCATTTATTCGAAGGGTTACACTTGTCTTGTGAATATGAAAGAACAAATCCATTAAGGGCACACAGTAAATGGCTGGTTACTTAAATTAAATAATAGAATATTTGAATACTATAAAAACAAAATATCCATTACTAAAAAATTAATAACAACAGTTACAACAAAAACAATTATATCATTAATGTAATAAGACATATAACATGATTTACAAAAATTTCATACATAATAATTCTTTAATTACACACTTTAAGCATTAAAAAAGTGCCATATTAAAGCAATAATATTCCAAAACCGGTCAACTGGATGTTGGCCTGAGGGCTAGTGGATCCATCACAGAATTACACTTTTTTTTAAACAACTTATATCTTACTTATTATAATATAATAGAATGAATGACCAACATTTGATATAATTCTTATGTATAAAACAAAAGCTTATTTTTGAAATGAAGTGTACTAAATTATAAAACATCTATTTGAAAGTTTTAATAAATAAGCAAACAGCTGATACTTATTAATTTATTCACTTTTCATTTACTGAGGCCCCTTTTCATATTTGAAACTAAGATCTTAAAATCTAGAGGACAAAGATATAAATAAATAATTATTATTAATGTATTATTAATAATTTATACACAATAATTTTTGTATTATTTTTAAAAAATAGTTTACTCTTCAAGTTTGCACAATCTATATGTGTCTTACTTTTCAATGTACTACAAATATATTGAAGAGCTTTTTCATAATATTTTTTCTTGAATTACATAAATTCGAAAAACAGCAGAACCATTAATCTTGCATATGCACCCTAATTAAGGTTAAAATAAGCAAACTAAGGAATAAAATATTGCTTTTAACAAATCCAGATTTATTTTTTTAAATAATAAAAAATAAATGTACACCTACCCTTATTTTGCACATTAATTCACTCAGATTCACATTTACATGATTTGAAAATGGAAACAAAAATGCTTGGGCTTTTAATTTACTTGTTTCGTATACTAACATTTAATAAATAAATGAATAATATTTTTATAATACTAGAATGAATATATATGTATGTATATCACACAGTGGCGTACCCAGAAATAAATTGGGAGACATATTGTCATTGTCATGAAAGATACAATTTCATTAGTTCAGTGTTACCACTGGGTAAAAACTAAAAAATACTGTATAACAATCTTGCTTCTCCGGTGTAAAACTGATCAAGGATACTGCTTTCTGCTTCAAATTGACATTTAGGATATTGTTTTCACCTGAATTAAAAGAATTTAAATCGATTGCTGTTATCTCTTAATCATTGTCAAATAAAAAAAAAAACTTAAGAAAAAGGTTCCAGCAAATATAAAATTATAAACAAAACAATGTGAGCAAACGTAGATTTCCCACCTACAGTTATTTCATAACAGTGAGTGAATGTAAAGTTTATTGGCGCAAGAGCCAGATATGGCTATGCTGCGCCAAACAAGATTAAACTGTGATTCTAGACGTGAAGTTGAAAAAAAGACAAAAAGTGGTTGACAAAAAGGAGGGTCGAAAATAGAGAAGGATTGCTAGGGTATTCCGAGAGTGTGTCACCCATGTTTACCAAAGACAGTAAACCCCATGAGAAAGAAAAAGATCACTACGGTGCCTCAGGGTCATGATGCTCCTACTTACCTGTCTTTTATAACAATCAAGACTATTGCTTGTGGACGATTCAATTCCTCAATGAGGAGATATATTGAGATGACGAAACGCATTTTCAAAGACCTGTTTTTAATGTAATACATTACTGTCTGGAAGAAAAGAATGCCACCTGTAACTCTTTCCCTAGGAAACTGTCGGAGTTTGTTCACCCACTCACCTTCGTCTTCAAACACTGACTCTGAAGAACATTTTGAAGACAAGTATGATTTTTCTATTCTTTTCCCAGGAATCAGTTTCAATAAAATCAATTTTCCTCTTATTCATAAAAAATTCAAGGATGAGAAGAAAAAAAAAGTTCATTTTTTTAAAGCTTAGAACATAGTATAATAAAAGAATTATCCTCAAATATTTTAATTCCAGAAAAAATTTTGAAGGGGGTGCAAAAGTCCCTTTGAAACCCCTTTGCTTTGTTTAGAATTATTTCATTTCATTATATGTTAAAGCTAATACCTTGCAGCATTTTTTTTTTTAATTCCTAAGCATTGACTACAGGATTTTTTTTTACTTCTTGAGTACTTCATCCTTCATCAGCTTCATATAGATTTTTGGGTCAGCCACTTCTAGGTTTATTTTCTTCCACTCAATCCGATTTAAATTTTTTAAATATATAGTGGATAGAGTTGTTCTGGGCATTTGGTCAATTTCATTGATATAATAACATTTCAAGTTTTCTTTGAAGGAAATGACTAATTATCTTATATTTCAGTTTAATTTGGGTTTTTTAATCCCATATTTCACTAATTCTTAAGCAAAATACAGCAAATAAAGAGAAATTGGTACTTTTCCATTTTGCCGACACAAGCGAGAAAGTCGCCAAAAATGAAACAACCGACGCCAAACGGAATATGTGTATAATGTGTGTTGTCATCAATAAAGTTTCCTTAGTGAGATTTGTGCCAGCAAAATGGAAAAGTATCGACAAATGAAACTTGTCAAACTATACATGTTTTGATGAATTTTGAATCATTTATACTGGCAAAAAGCCAGAAATTTCAAAATGTTATGGTTGTCGAATACTTTCATTTCTTAACTATAGTGAATTAATCACTATATTTGGTTATTTTCAAAATTTTACAAAGATAATACTTATGGTTTAGAAAAGAATTCAAGTAAGCTTAAGAATATCAACCGGAATCTGGAAATTTTTCTCATTCTATTTTAAGAATATGACAAAGCTCTGTAAACTTCAAGCAGGTCGAACAATTATTTTGACTTGTTTAAAAAGACTTAACTTCATCATCAAAAAAAATTTTAAAAACAAAAAGTAAAATATCTGATCGTATACTACTTACTACTTTTACTCAAACTTTAAGAAAATATGGCTATGTAGATACAAGAAAAAAAATATTAATATTTACACATTGTTAAATTATAATTTTCAAAAAGTGTCATTAAATCGATCAAAAACTTAATTATGTATTTAATTTATATTTTGAAAAATAAATAGACAAGATGAAAAATCGAAAAGTGAAGAGTCGCAAAAATCTCGATAGTTCCGAACCATAACTTTTTTTACTAGAATTTAATAAAGGAATTAAAGTATTATCTATGGTGAAAACAATTTTAAATAGAAATCATTGCTTTTTTTTTTTTTTTTTATCTCACATTGCTTGATGTGCTTCCAGAAAACATCTCAAAACATAATTCACGTTGTACAGGAAGCATCAATTATAAATTAGTGAAAAAGATTTCTAAATTTCAAATATGTTTATTTTCAACCACTTCCATAATCACTACCGATACCAAGGCAAATGCATTATATTAAATGACAGTTGCATGATGCTTTTTATTTCATTTGCTTCGTAAAAGTCACCAAGGGAACATATTTCACATTTATTTTTACCTGGGCTTGAATCTTCCCATCTTCAGTGACAACCCAATGTGTCGAAGCTTGACATTCTTCAAATATTAATAAGAAGAATATAAACCAATGGCTCATATTCACAGCCATCCTCAATAACACTAATTGCCGTGACTTTTCACGACTTATTTTTTATGTTTTCATGAAAGTAATAGTTCAAAGTGGTGAGTTAATAATCGACACACAAATATAATTTTTTCAATAAATCCACGCATATAGCACCTTTAATTGCCACTTCCGAAACTACAGAAACAGACGAAATTTACTATGATCACTGCAGCCAATTCTGCTTTGAAAATAAAGCTATGATATGTGCCATTAATATAATTTCATTTTTAATTTAAACATTTCATTAGTTAAAGGAATTGAAAGTTTTATTTTGATTTTAAAAATTCAAAGTCTGGCAACTTTTAATAGTTAAATAAGATTTAATAAATTTATTGAAAACGAAACTCCCTTGAGCATAAAGCAATTAAATGAATTATATAATTTTTACTAAAAACTATGAAATATGTAATGAAAACGTTATTCTTTGGAAAATAATAGTGACAGAAGGTAGCTAGATTCAAAATTCACATTATAAAATATTTTTAAAATACTAAACTTATGGCTTGTAAGGGAGGAACAACCAAAGACGGAACAGCCATTTCTTATAAATACTTCGGTTTCCCTTCCTGACGTCATAATTCAATGGTGCTTTGCTTCAACAGTGTTTGAACGGGCATCCCTCTGTTTCCTAATTAAAATTTTCATATTTCCAATCAGTTTCTTTTGAAAGCAAGTTTGAAATTGAAAATCAGAAGTTACAATGGCCACCAGTCGAGTACGTCAAAATTTCCACGAAGAATGTGAAGCTGGAATCAACAAGCAAATTAATATGGAGTTGTACGCTAGCTACGTATATCTCTCCATGGTATGTATGTTGGTTTAAATGTTATTTAGATTATAATTGTTAATGTTCATCAACAGTTGTTTATAGTAGTAAATAATAACATTAAGTGCATTTACTTTGATTATGAATACAATTTCTTTTTAAATGCCTGTAAGGAAAACAAAAACCGGTTTCTTCAATACAAGGATGACGCCATTAGAAGTTTCTGTAACAAGCATGCGCACACAGCTTCAGGCAAATTTAATTTTTTCTGTTTATTAGCTAAAGGATCGATAAAATTATGATAATACAGGACACCTGATCATTATATTGGTAGGAATAAACTTCTGTCATTATTTGTTTATTCTAAAACTTCGTAGTTGATGTGTAGCATGCTTATTGAACAAAGACTCGGTTGCTTCAGTGTTAACCTTGGGATGTAAAGCGCGGGGAAACTTGATAGTTATATATAGTAGAATTATTTAACAATCCAACCACGATGCTTTACTAGCAAAACTTATTTTATCATATCGGGTAAATTCACAGTTAAACTTTCTTTAATGTTATTTATAATCTCCATTTGTATTGTTTCTTATGTCACAAGCAATTTTTTTTTTTTTTTTGACAGACCAACAAGTCTTTTAAGTATTTTCTAGCGAGACAGTTCGACTTAGACTTTAGTTAAGACTTGTGGAAAAATGAGCCATAATTGTGTGTTTAAATTTATGTGTTGTAGCTAAACCTGTGAACTTAGTTATCCCTGAATATTTTTACATTGGAAACATTTTATGATGTTCTCTATATTTCTTTTAAATTCACTTATTTTAATTTTCTATAGAGTTACTACTTTGATCGAGATGATGTAGCATTGCCAGGGTTCCGCAAGTATTTCAAGAAGAGTAGTGATGAAGAACGTGAGCATGCTGAGAAGTTGATGAAGTATCAAAACATGCGAGGAGGACGAATTGTGCTCAAGGCTATTGAGGTAAATTTGTAATTTTATTAAAAATCTTGGTATGTTCTTTGTATTTGCTTATTAAAAAATTGAATATAAATTCCTGATTCAACAAATAAGGTTTAGGTTTTGATACTGCTGAAATGAAATTCTGCGACATATTCTAGTAATATTTTTTGGGTTTTAAAACATCAATCAAACCAGTATAATCAGTAGCAAGTGTTCTTTAAAAATGAATTAATATGAAGTTTTGATGTTCTGAAATGTCATTAAGTAGATTTTAGATAATTCATATGCGAGATATATATAGGAAAATATTCTATATAGGTTGTATGTATCTGTGAAATATCAGTACTAGTTCTTGTGTCTTAATATTTGATTTGGTTCTCGTACATTATTGGGATATCACTATTTTGATTTTTTTTTTTAACATATGAACATAATATATAATGCATATTATCTTCAGATGATAATATGAATTTTATTATTGCTTGTATCTTTTCTTGGAGATCTTACATCATTTTTTAAATATAACTATAATATGTGCTTTTATTGATAAAGAAATCTTTTCAATGATAACTTAAAGATATTACTAATGAGAACTTCATGAAATGGATCTATGTAAATTAATAAAGTGTGTTTATTAGTTTTTTTTTTTTTTTTTTTTTTTTTACATGTTAGTGAAAACTGATGCAATACTAAGATTAATTGAAATTTGTAGTTTGAAGGCATAATGTAGTGGATATTGTTAATTGAAAATGTTTAATATTTAAGTATTAACTAAAAGTAAATTACAATTGTATTTTCTATATTATATTTTAATTTTTTTCTTTAGAAACCAGCTGTTGAAGATTGGGTGAGTGGCATTGATGCTATGAAAGCTGCCTTGGAGTTGGAAAAAACTGTGAATCAATCGCTTCTAGATCTGCATGGAATTGCTACTCGACACAATGATGCTCAGGTAAATGAAGTAATATGATGTGTTGCATAATGCTAAATAAATTTAAATTCTCAAGGTTATGTGAATAAATATAGCATCTATATAAGTATATATATTAAAATGAAATATCTTAAATTAATATTTATTTTTTTATGTTAATGGTTTCACTTTATTATGTTTGCTTTCACTTTAATATGTTTATTGGGTGCAGATTAAAAGTATATTGCTATTCCTTGAATTCTATGCTATTAGATCTAATTCCTAAGTAGATATGTACAGACTTGTGAATCTTTTATACAGTCTCATTTTTTATTAATGTTAACTGTTAAAAAAATGGTGTATTTTTTCATTCTTTAATTATTAATCTGTGGATGTTTTCTTTTTCGTTCTGTTTTAATATTCCTTGCAAGATCAAATTTAATTGTTTTAAGGGGGTAATTCACACTTGTATTCAAACATTTAGCAGCATTGAAGATGTACTGTTTGCAATATAAGTGTCATATATTTTAGTTTTGTCATATATAGTGTTATATAACATATTTAGTCATTTAGTAGAAAATTTGAAGGAAGAATGTATGCCTCTATAATTATTAGATTAAGTTTTGGATGTTCCTTGAGTGCAATGTAAAATTTTGAATTTTATTTAAATTTCTTTTAGATGTGTGACTTCTTGGAGAGTGAGTACTTGAAGGAACAAGTGGAAGCCATCAAGGAATTGTCTGGTTATGTGACCAATTTACAACGTGTTGGTACTGGTCTTGGAGAGTACATGTTCGACAAAGAAACCCTTCATGGAGAGGAGGATTAGGTTTCTTGCACGCACAACAATGGATTCACTCCAAAAATTAAATAATTGGTTACATCCAAGCTGTTATAAAAGAAATGATTAAAAAATGTCATGTAAAACCCTAACCCAGTGAAAATAAAGCAGCTATCTCTGTAGAAACTTAAAAATAAAAGTAACTGAAGAAAAGTTTTCTGTTTACCTTATTTTCATCTCGCCACTGTTGCATATTTTTTCAACACTTGACTGGAAATTTTAAGCAGCCTTTTTTTGGTAAATTTAAGTTTAAAATTCATAAATGTAAAAGCTTAGCTTATAAATAAAAAATCTAGATATAGGTTTGGGAATTTTTGATATCATAATGAATTTTATTTTAAAAATTATTGCTTTATTAGTAGATGTAGTGTTACAAGATCACTGAGGTAGCTGATTTTAAGTAGGAAGTAAATTAATCCTTGTGAAAATCTCCATTAAATTGTACAACCAGAGGTTTTGCAATGCCACAAAATTCGGCATTCTCGCTTTGCAATTAGAATACTTTTGTATCTGTGGTAGCAAGCTTGTAAATAAAAATGTTTGTGAAATGCCATATTTTATCAAAATATACTTAAGTAAGCTATTAACAGAAAGAATTAATAGATGTACTGTGTGTTTTATCTACATCTTAAAGGATATAATTTTTTCCTGTAAGTTTTAAATTGGAAGTTTTTGTTGTATATTTAGAAGTAAAATTTTTGACACTGGGAAGGTTGAAAAGGACGTGTGCTAGTCAAATGGACCTACTAAGGCTTTTGTCTCCTGGGATTAATGGTTTAAGAAATGTAAATATTTCGATCTCGAATAAAAGCGTAGTGGCCATTATTTATCACTAATGTATCCAGTGAATGTTAGGGTTTTTATGAGATTAAGGATATATATTGTCAGGTTATAAATAGTAACTGACTAACGCAGCCAAATAGTCTCGAAATTCGTAACTACGTTAAGAAGACGAAGTCAACAATGAATTTCGGACCAGACGTTGCTGGGGTTTTTGTTAAGTCGTGTGTTCTAACCCTGATACTATTAATTTCTCGCGTAACGTCCCAGTGCGACATTAATGAAAATTGCATAATCTGGTGCCACGTTGCGGGGCTGATTTACTTTTAAGTCTGGTTGATGTTCCGAAGTCATTTCGTCAGCATGGTGTGGAGTTTGAGAGTGAGGTGCCAGCCCAAATTTCGTCCTCATTACTTACCGAAGTTCAGAATAACGTGACTTATTTTTCGTCGCCAGTGGCCTTTGTATAGCTTTTTCTGTGCGGCGTGAGTAAACAATCACCGATAGATGTAATGTGCGACGGCCCTACTTAACGACATGTCTTGAGAGGAATTGAGATTCATCACTAGCTCAACGAAAAAACCATTTGTCCGCACGTTAAATGACTGTTGTAATTTTGATCCGTAAATTTTATAATTGCTTATTTGAAACACTTGGGATAATTTTTTTCAATTAATCGAAGACGCACTTGTTAATGATGCTGTACGTGAATAATGTTTTTAGAATCGATTTCTAGCGGTTTTTTTTTTTTTTTTTTTTTGCTTTAAAAAGTAACACTTTTGTTGGATTTTTTTAGTTTTTTGTTAGATTTTAGTTTTGTTTTGTCTGATGTACGTTTTATCTATCCCGGCACCATGTCTTGGCATGGCGAGGAAGTTTGGAGAAGGGGGCTTATTTATAGATTTTTTTGAAACATTATTCAAATTGCCACAAAAACTTATCTAAATAGTTTTGTTGATGTACCTCGCTACAAAATGCGAGTATCATTAACAGATTTTGTGATGTGTCAAAAATCAATATATTCCGGGCACTATTGCAATATTATTTAAATTCTAAGGAGTTATTATTGCCTTATTTTCAATAAGGAGAAGTAAATTCTCAAGATAAGTAACGAAATAAAGCTATATTTCCAGTGCTATATATATATAACGTTTGTTCGCTATGAAAAGTATGTATTGATTTTTTTGCCACACAAATTATATTCGGTTTTTTTTTTTTTTTTACGCGTTTATTGCGTTGTTTTGTTTTGTATAGTCATCTGAAAATTAAAACATTAATATGTTCATGTGTTACTTACAATTACGTAAGTAATGTTGACAGAAAAGAAAGTGATATGTGTTCATTTCTTCTTGTTTTCACTGCCAGCAAAAGATTAATTTTTAACGCTCCAATTATCATTACTGCTGACACAAATTAAAAGCAAGCGACATTTTTGTTGTCATTCTGAATAATATATTCCAGTTACCTTGGCAGCATTGCTTTTTTTTTTTTTTTCCACATCAATACAAATGAATTTTCAAAAGTAAGGTTATTTGTATAGCCTTTGAATGAAAGTTTTTCATTTCTTATACATGTTATAAAAATGGCTCGTTCTAAATTTATTCGCGGAAATTTATGTTTAAAATAGTGTGTGGTGGATCCAGTGTGTGAGCGTCCCCTAGTTATATTTTCACGCACAGACAAAATAACCAAAAGTATTTACTGTTACTAAACCAAATTTAAAAGTATTTACTGTTTTACTTCAAATTTGTTTGCTCCTTAAAACCACAAGACTGAATTATCTATCATGCTGCAAGTTTTTACTTCTCAATTCGATTCGTGCATCAATATTTAGTTTATTTTTAAATAAAGGATTTAGTAACCATGAATAATAATCAAAATAAACCAGCTCATTTAAGTCTTATGAACTTTTTAAAGAAAGAAACAATTGTCCCTCCCCCGTCGATTTTTCTGCTTCCGCCAGTGTTGTAATGTATATATAATATATATGCATGTATAAATATATATGTGTGTATTTACATTTTTTATTATCTTTCTTCTGATTTATTTTCTTTAAGAAGTTTTTATTTTTTGTAATATTCGTATTTATATTAGGGGTTCATTTAGTTCTGACATTGTTAGGTAGATAACGTTGCTATCTTTTGCCTTGTTAATTCATGTTTATAGCGGGTAATTTGTCCGCCATGTTTGCTAAGAATCTTCACATCTTACTATGATCTTGTAAGTTTATTTTATATTGGTATATATTTTGTGTTATCAATATTTTTGATTTTTTCAGTTATATTATTATTCATATTTTGAATTTCTCTGGTATTGCTTGTTTGCCTTCTTAAATGATTTTTTTAATCACTGTTCAATTGCATCTTTCGATAAAAACAGTTTTTTGTAATATGTTTCGTTGATGGAGATAATACGGCCAATAATTCGGAAGAAATCAGTCTAACAGTCTAAAATCTGTTATAATATTAAATATAATATAATCCATCATTTTACTTCCTTCAATAGTTGGTTCTTTCAGTTTTTAGAGGGTTTTTTAGCTCTTTTTGGTAGTTGTCGATTCAGCTTTTCGTTTAATTTACTGTATTTTGGAATTTTCTGTAGTATATAATGCTTTTTCCTTTTAAGTTAAATTTGCACATTTATATTTATTCATAATTATTTGTATTCAATGTTCGATTGTATATTTATATGGATTGGTGTGTATCTTTTTACTCAATGGTAGAGTAATGATTTCGTGCATATTGTTTTTTTTTTTTTTTTTTTAATTATTTAGATTACCTCCTAACATGTTTTTGATTAAAATATTGGTGTTTAATTACACTCAAATATTTATGTAAGTTAAGTATAATTTTGTCTGATTAAAAGCACATTTTACTCATTAATTTCATTATTGAAGTATTAAGTTCTCTTATATAAAGCCATTGCTTTCATTTTTTGATTTTTCAAAAAGCAAATTATTTAAGGAGGGAAATTCTTAACCAATTATTTTAGTTTCGATTGGTAAACATTTTATATTATTCTGCTAACGAGCCATGCGACTTCTGTTTCCTATGCAGAAATCTGCATTAAAAGGGACAAGATCGGAAGCCGTGAAAGAGAAATCGGCGTGCGTCCTGAAGGAGCTGACAGAAAAAGTCTTGCACCGTTTCGAACAAAGGAAGATTTCGATTGGAGCGTTGCAGGGGATATATGAGGGCTATATATTGAAGGTGATAATAAGTAAATATGAATATCAAAATAAAATGTTTTAAAGCGATAGTCTCATTATTTTATAGCCACACATGGTATAAACACTGGTTTTTTCAGCGGATTGTTTTTCATTTCTTCTCTTTCGTGCTTGTTTTAAGTTATATTTAATACCTTTGTTCAAAAAAAAAAAAAAAATAAGTATGTGCTTCTTTAATATGAATAATTAGTTAGCTAGTTTTGAAAAGATTCCCCTTTTGTGTTGGTCATTTTATAATAAATGTAGAATTATAAAAATGTGTTAAAAAAACAAAATGCTTTGAATCAATTAATTAAAATATTTTCTCCATCATTCTAACAAATTTCAAAATTCTGCACGCAAATTTGGTACGACATACATATTCAAATAATTACTTCCGTACGAGATTCGAGGGTTGTTCAGAAAGTACTTGTGTTTGAAAATAGGTGGCATCATTGAGGTAAATTGTTGTTGTCATTGGTTGCTGTTAAACGGAGCCGAAACAAATCTGACATTGATTCATAAGTCAGTTTAGATTTCATAGTCATTCCCTGCCAGATCAAAATTTGATTGCTGCAGCGTCGAGTTGTCACCGTCGGAAAAACTTGGATTTATTGTTGTGACTCGGAAATCAAGCAAAAATCAAAACGTTGAGTTGCTTCCGATGAATCTTTTTTTCAAGAAAGGCGAGGGAAATGTCATTGGCCGGAAAAGTTATGACGAATACATTTGAAGAGCGAAAGGCGTCATGATCACGATTATAAGTAATTAAGACAAAGACAGATGTCTGGGGAGTCATGATGCTTACCAAAAAAACAATTTTCGCTGCTACGAGCACCATCTTTTGGAATTTCTAAAGATTTATTAAACGGCCCTCGCATGTTGTGTACGTAAAAGATCCTATTACGTACCGTGTTGTACGGGGATTTAACTAATTGCGCGAATTTTGCCCTGAAAAATGTTGAGCTTTGCGCGGCGAATTATTTAGTTCTTAAACCGTGTTGCATGAGGATTCTTACCAATGTTCGAGCTGTATTAATTGGTTGACTGTTCATTAACGTCGCACTTCGAAGCAACAAGAAAGTTATTGATGATGGACCTCGCAATTTTAAATCAGGATCAAGTTACGAAGACGACTCTTAAGCTGGCACGTCTATCTCCAAGCTTTCTCACCATGCTTACATGAGAATTTGAGACCTCATTCCTCCTTTTAAACTTCCATATCATTCTAACGTGTCACATTGTGTTCAAGTGAAACCATATTAAAAAGTGCCGAGTTCCACGAGGATTACTTGTTATTTCTTAAAATAGTACATTTAATTTATTTAAGATTGAAAATGCGGTACTTTAGTATCTATGTGAAAGCAAAATTGTTATCTAATTTTTCGAGAGAGCATTTTATTGGATTTCCTTGATGGTATTAAATGTTCTTAAAAGTGAGAAGCAAGAACTAAATGATCCTTCATTATACACATAAGTTCAGAAACTCATCAGTGATCGTGACTCCCTCAGGGATACTGAGTGCGAGAGTGATATAAGCAACAGAAGATTTTTCCGGAAATTAAAATATTTCAGAATTTCTTTATTATAATGCATAGACGCATACTAAACCTTAAAAATTTTCTTCTTGTTATTTTTCATCAGTAGAAGGAAAAATTATTTCATCCAAACCAATTCCTGAGAAGAAGAAAAAAAAACATAGAAACGTCTTTTTGCTGTATCAAATTAGTTCCACTGGGTCAGGGTTTAAAAATGAAGAGAGAAGATGCCGCTCCCCCTCTCCCAACAGTTTCCTGGGAAAGGAATACAGAAGGCATTATTTTCTTACAGCTAGTGATCTATGAGTGCCTAAAATAGATCTCCGGAAATGTCCATCTCAGGATATCACCCATTTCTCTTCACAAAACACGAAGTAGTTGCGAATTCATTGAATATTTAAATCAACTGGAGAATGACCTCACATGAAATGAATTAGAAATACTAAAAAAAACATAATATTCAGATGTCTCACATTGTAGTATTAGTATTTTGACTGCAGAATATCTGCCATGGAAAAAGGAATTATTGGCAAAATAGACTAGATTAATCTCTATAGAAGAAAAGTTTCTGCAGGAAAATATCTACGTTGCTTCTCTCGTATAGATATTTTTCCGAATATCCACAATCTATAAAAAAAAAAAATTGGTCGCCTTTGCCTGTTAAAACACATGTCTGTTACTGCTGAATGATTGTTTTCAAATATATAAAAAAAACTACTTTGAAGCAGTATCTCTAAAATGAGTTTAAATGAACTCTGTTTGCTATACAGGTATAAAAATATATCAGAAAGCGTGAAGAAATCTTAAATATTATACAAAAACAAAAAAAAAAAAAGAAAAGAAATATAACTTTATAAAAACTAATATGTATAGAATTTTTAATTTTATTATACTAGCACACACCTTTTAAACCATTTTTTTTAAAAAAATTGCGACTGTTTCTTCAATCATCAAATGTTTTTTTTTT